>JAHWFO010018671.1:1808519-1921904 GCA_023313115.1 Rhysida immarginata | reverse complement strand
AATATCCGTACTTTTTATCTTCGTCTAATAACTTTCGCTTCCAATTTGGTTATCGGGCTGAAGTTCGGTCGATTGTCTGATCTATCTAATTCCTTTTACTCATTCCCAATATTCCGTTAGGTTCGCTGAAAATTGAGTATGCACCTGAAATTTCATTTCTATAAAATTATGGTTTGGGGTTACCAATTGTAAAAGGGAGAAGTAGAATTTGAATTTTAAAATTTTTAGATGCTAGTTTTGGAAAATAAATTAACCACCTTATTCAAATTTTTAATAAGCAAGTGTATTTCACGTTCGAATTGCCATTTTATCCCAGCTATTATAATTAGCGTTCCAAAAAATTCTTCATCATAAATTCTCCAATCCTATGATACAAATAAGCTTCAGGTTCATTTTTAAAGGAATTTTCATTGAAGTCAACCACACACTTAATATCTTTACCCTCATTCGCCCTATACTCTCGCAGCGGATTCCAAGTATTTCGATGTTTTAGAGATAATCACTTCAGATTCTGCTTAGACAAACTTAGATTAGAATTCAGGGAATATGCTTAATTTATCAAATGCAATGAAATTTCACTTTGGAAGTATTTTATAAGTTATACTTGAATGATCATGAGATTAATAATAACTTCCGTAATTTAATGATGTAAATAATTAAATAAAAATAAAAAAAATACATGCCAATAATAAAAATAATGATGATGAATCACTTTTCAGTCCACAGTAATTTCACTTTGGGGTCCAGATATTCAAATGATGTCCGTAGATTTCCCTGATAATTCCACTGACATTTCCAGAAGATTTTGTAGAAGTGATTTTTTAAGTTGAATTTCCAAAAAACATTTTGCCGAAAAGAAATTATATTTTTGCAGATCACCAAAGTTGAAAATTAGATAATGGAGATCTTAAAACTTAAATTATTTTTATTATTTATTTTTTATTATTTTTTTTTATTTTTTATTTAATTATTTACATCATTAAATTATGGAAGTTATTAATAAATTCGTGTTCATTCAAATGCAATGAAATCTATGTCTCATTCAAGTGTTCATAATACTGGGATTGAAATTTCTGTTTTAAACTTAATACATAATATATATTTTTCTAGATAAGAGAAGGCTATGTAAAGAATGATAAATTTAATAACGGAATTTAATATGTTTAATAGCTATTCAAATTTGTACTCTTAGCTCTTGCGGAGAAGATTGAATATGACATATATTATTTTTATAAGCCCATGAAAGCTAATGAAAGACAAAAATGAGATAGAGAAACCTAGACACTGTAATGGGTTGGGTCTTCAGTGTTAATTCGTCTCCTTTTCATTTCACCTTGTCTGTATAAAATTTCACCGAGGGAGTAGAAAATGAAGAGGTTAAAAACATCATTTTTCATTGGTATATGATTCACTTGGGTGTTTTAGTGGTGAAGAGATCCTGGAGGCGAGAAAATTACGTCTTTCAATTATTGGTGCTGCTTTATCTCTCTTTGGAGAATTATTGAAAAACAAAAGAGAGAGAAGAGGCTTGGTTGATCTGAACGAAAAGGCAGATGGTCGGGGAGGGAGAAGAGGAAAAAAAGGAAGTTTTAGTCGTCCGGCCTGAGTAAAGAGATGAGGTTAATTCCATTACGAACCAATGGAGGAGGCGGACTTAGATTGGCCGTAAATTGTGCAAGTTTTAATCTCCACTATGGTAGGACTTGTCGCCTGTGGGGAGTCGCTCGGACGGCAGTTTACTAACAGAAGAAGCCCATCGCTTTTATCCCATCCCCACCAACCCTAATTCTCGTAGCCTTTCTTTACCCTGTCGTCATTAGAAGTAATAATGGGAGGAAGACACGCGATCTTTTCCACCGACGAGACAGGCCGCGGCTAAATTATCTCCTTCACCGTTTTACGCCATCGACATAACGGGGAAAAAAATATTAACGAGTTTTTTTTAATCTAACTCTTCTTTAACGACGTCATTGTAACACGTAATTAGTTTTCGGAAATTTTGTAATTAATGAAATTGTGTCCACGAGTAAATAATGTTGATGGGAAAAAAAATCGTACAGCCTCATATGTCCGTTGATTAAAATGTTTGGTTCGTGATAGAGCTCTTGACTAATCAGGACGCCAAGATCCCAAAAAACAGTTGAAGTGATTACTATAATGCTCCTTAACGAGTTCGGCAATATAGTTATACAATAGCCATATATTCCACGATTCTATAATTTTTAAACTTTGAGGTTACTTTTTCTTTTGTTTTTTTTTTTAATTAAAATTAACTCTGTATTCGTCTTCAGATTTATCTACAAACACAGTACTTCAAAAATTAAAGTAATTAATTTAAAATTAAAATTTGGTTTAAAGATAATGAAAGAGTCTCTATAAAAACACGCTTTCTTTCTGAATAACCGATATACTGGTAACAAGTTATATAAAATGGTATACATATTCAATAAATTTCCACGTGGCGTTCTTGCATGGCTAGACATTTTCACCAGCGCTTATCTAGAGCCCGAAAAACTATTTCTAACATATCGGAAAAGCTCAGTTTGAAGTCCGGGCTTATATTTGTAAAAACGGCCATTAATCGAGACAGGCTTCTGCTCAAGACCCGGCGTTAAGAGCAGTTCCCAAAAAATACCACTGAATTTTGACACTCGTAAAAAAAGCGGCGATTCAGCATTGAGTATTGCATAATTTTACAAAAATATTGTTGCTTATCCAATTTTAACTGGTGATTGCAACATTTACAAACACATACTTTACAAAGCATGAATTTAAACTATTCCATTTATATAAACAAAAAGTACGTGTATTAAATTAAATGGAACAAAAAAAACTACAAGAACCATCATTTAAATCACCTGTCAATCGTAAACCGGGGACAATTTTGCCAATAGATCGGTACCGGATTTTAGCTGAAATTTTTAGATAAATACTGGCTTTAAATCGAGACCGGCTTTAATTGACACCCCGGCATCAAATCGATCTTTTACGGTAGCTGTATTGGACACACGAGCGGTTCAACTCTGAAAACAGTTGACGTTTCGGATCGAGATTATCCTTTGTCAAAGTAAAATAATGGTTTAACTTAGCTGGTGTAATTTTAGCAACTGTGACTGTAATACGTAATTTTTAATTCTTCAATATGTGGATCTCCATCTGGTAAACTTGCAGACGGGCCATGATGGTGAATATGCCTTGGACAGTTTTTATCAATAAAAAAATATTTTCCTTTTTCGTTGCAGTCATTTATTTTTTTTTCTTCGTTTTTCTGAGTTTTTTTCATTGTACTGTAGCCTGAAAATGTCGTTATTGTCCATACTCGTTTTAAATAATATGTACTAAACTGCATATCATTATATTACTCTACATATATATATAGATTTGCGTTTTTTGGTACGTGTTCCTTTGCATTGATATAACTAACAAAATTAAAAAGTTGAAGCGTGAAAAGTGTCCTCTAGTTTAAAGAACAAATATTCTAACCTTAAGTTATAGAATAGAAAATAGATTTATGTCTAATATACTGCTTTGATGATTTTCATGTAGGTAAAATATAAAAATCAGTATTAAATGGGGAGGCCGTGGCCTGGTGGGCTTTCACTGAAAAACTTCTGTGAAGTTAAGCTACATCAGGCACGGCTCGTCACTGGACGGGTGACCATCCGTGATAGCCAATCTTTATCTCCCGGCTGCTGTGACCATCATACAGGAGTCATGAATCCAGGTCCATCCAGGGACCCAACTCGTCGGCCTCTGGCCATACAGGCCCTGGATGGACGTATTGGATCCAATTAATTAATTAAAAAAAAATGATGAGATGCATAGTATAATTATGTAAAAATTATTCAACGTTAATTAAAATTGGAATTAGTCATCTGTTGAAGCCAAAAGATAAGGTCCAATGTTGCCGTTGATCACTGAGACTGTATGCACGATGGTATTCTTTGGATGAACTTACCGCTTCATATGTTGTAGAACAGTTTTCTATTTTGGACGTGTGATAGGATGTTGTGGTCACAATCGCAGAGATAGTAGATTTCGGTTGGGGGATTTCTTGAAGGTAAATTTGGCTGAAATTTTTTTTCACGTAAATCTTGAACTACATCTTCATACATCACATCAGCGTTACATCAAATTTCATCCAAAATTTACTTCAAGAAATCTTCCAACCAAAATCTACCATCTCAGCGATGGTGACCACAACATCCCATCACACGTCCAAATTAGAAGATTGTTCAACAATATCTGAAACATTAACCTCACATCAAGTTCATCCAAAGAATACCTTCAAAAAGTGCAAATCATCACACCTGCCATCTCAGTGATCAACGGCAACATTGGACTACATCATCTTTTGGCTTCAACAAGTGACTAATTCCAATTTTAATTAACTCTAAGTAACTTTTACATGCATCCCATCTTTTACATTTATTGTTGATTTTTCTATTTTCCATCAAACCAGTATATTAGACTTAAAATATTCTAACCCTTTGCCGTTCATAATAGCGAGTGCCGGTGTAGATGAAATTAAAGTCTGGAGCTCTAAATCGAATGAGCTGATTTTTAAATTTTACTTCTGAGCATCTTGCGTAGTGTTTTTTCTTCGGCACCTGAAAGGCCAATTCAACAACAACAACCGTTAGCTTTTCCCCAAACATTTAAAGTTAGTGTTTTTAAAAAAGAAAACAAAATGTGTTTTGTCCTTTTTAGGAAAGGTAGAGCAGATTAAGAGAGAGATAAAAAGAGAGAAAAATAGAAAAGTGGTTGGGGTAAGTGGGAAAAATAGCAATTGAGCGCAAACCGCTCCGAATGGTTGACGCCATTTTGAAACCAATTGGAGAGGTTCTTGGAAGCACTTAGGAAAAATGGCGAAGAAGAAGAGTCTGGTGGGAATAAGCTAAGAGGAGGTGGGTGGGGAGGTAAAAACCGTCTACCTATTGCTTTAATGGAATCAAATTTTAGACTTCGCATTCTGTCGGAGTCCACGGTTCAATCACTATAGAGGAGAAAGGATGTAATTGAATTGAAAATGGGGGTTGGCGCTTTTTTTTATTCTTCTTTCGTGTCCTATTTTTTCCTCTTAGCCCTCGCTTCTCTTTTATTTCATCTCATTTCTTACATCTTTGTAGCTTTTCTCTCTTTTTTTTTTCCCTTCCCACTTCTTTTGAATGTTGCATAGGCGCAGATGTTTGTAGGCGGAACCCAGGATTATACGAATATAAATTGTAAAACAAAATGAATGGTTTGCACTTGCGTGGGGGAAATATTTATTTTTCATAGGCGCTATCCTGAAATAAAAAGAAGTGTTGGTTATTATAAGAATGAGGAAATAACTAAAATAAGATTGTGGGTTTTGTTTTTTGAAATTGTCCCGAAAAGATAGAAACGAAATGGATGTAAAAAGCAGATAGGAACCAATTTATTTACAAGTCGCTGAATTTTTTTTGTTCAGTCGAGGCTTGCAAAACTTGGTAGATGGATGTGAAATAGATATTACTCAAACGATATCATAACCCTCTCCCCATTAGTGAATCATTAAAGTACAAAAATAACATCGCTAGATGAATAGCCTTTGCATATGCAATCATTCAAGAGAGAAATCCTTGTATATGTCATGAAGGCATATTCGCACATTTACTATTAGATCATAGTAGATCATCAATTAGTGATTTACGAGAAATTCTTGGATGGATTAGTGAGTTGTTTGAGAAACCGAGCATACATTAATTGCCGACCTCTTTACAAGTTAATGTGCATAAATTCTGCCTAATACGCATTGCAGATATTAGGAATTATTTAAGGAACCTATAAGGAAGAGATGAAAGAATAAAATATACAGAATCTTAAATTGCAGACAAATCAGAGCCCGAAAGGATAAGCAATGTTTAATGTAATAAATAATGAATATGAACTGGAGCTGAATCTTCAAACATCAGGTAAAGATACTATTTGAAAATAAATGGAGAAAAATTCTGCGATCTGGATTCGAACCAGGAACCTCGATTGTCATTTGCTCCAGTTTATATCAATTATTTATTATGTGTAATCATCAAACTTTCTGATGGTTGGATAGGAGAAATTCTCGACCCGGGTGCCCGCCTCCCATTAGGCTTTCCGCCTTGACAACTTGGCTGTCTTTAAGACACTTAGTGACAGCATGGCTGTACGGGTGTCTGCGATAGCCCAATTGGTAGAGGTTCGTGGTTCGAATGATACTCGAGATTCGTGGTTCGAATTCACGTCGCAGAATTTTTCATTCCATTTCTTCAAATGTTCTATGAAATTAATTTTTAATTTATATTAAACATTGTTTATCTTTCAACTTCAAAGTAAGCCTTCATGGCCACAATACACTCTTGATATCATTCGTACGACTGTTCCTTGGTGTGAGGAAATCTTCTTTCGATACTGCTTTTGAAGTTCCTCATCATAGAATCTCCTCATCACACGTCGAAAAATCTGTGTCCTTTTATTGTTGATTAGCTGTTGCCCACGATTTCGTCTGGGTGAATGTTTAAAATTCTGAATCGGAAAAGAGTTATAAAAAATTTAAAAATTAGTTAAAAATAGTTTTAAAAAAATAGGTACTTGAATGTAAATTTTGCATAATAAAATACAATACAAATATTTTTGTAGCGCCATCAGTTGTTTGTTTTGTGAACTAAAGTATTTCTTGATCACATGTAGAAGTCTGCTTCTGGAAGGCGTATCACGATAAATCCTACACCATTTTTTAAGTTACACCTAAAACAATGCAACAGTGAAGACTGCGTTAATTTTCGTGTAGTAGTTTTTGGGTGATGAGGTAACAAACAAATATACAGACAGATAGACAAAAATTCTAAAAATGATTGTTTTGGCTTCTGGTACTATTAGTAAGACCTGTCACATAAGTTTTTCTTATATATTTTCTATATACCGACACCGGGTCGGGCTACCGTTTTATTATAAGTATAGAGGATGTCAAATGAAGAAACACGAAGAAGTCCGGTGGTGACAGGTCTCGAGAATACGGAGTGTGGTAAAGTTCTGCAATCTGTTTTCGCGCGTAAAATTGCTTCACCTTTGTAGCGATGTGCGGCCTCGCGTTATCATGCAGAAGACACCAGGTTCCCGGGTCAGCAAACTAGGGCTGGACAGAATGAACGCACTTCCATAGGCGACCGAGGACTGCTATTTGAAATCTTTTTTCATTCATTTATTCATTCTCCGATGACGTTCTCTGAAAGGACACAGATTTCTCGACATTCCAGATATTCAAAAGGCTGTGACGAGGAAATTTCAAGCCGTACCGAAAGAGTATTTTTCACACGCCGTGAAACGGATGTCAAACATGTATTGTGGCCATATGGCCTTACTTTGAAGGACAGTAAAATATCATCTCTGAAATACCTGGTCCCTGTTTGTTTTTACCTTGTCATTCACGGAACTTTTCGATTTCACGGTGTAGAATAAATCTGCTAGGATTATCAACTGCAAAGCAAAGTCACATGTCTGTACTTTGTAAACCTCCTCTGGCCGCGATGCATGCTATCCTGTCGAAGGTTTTTTCAGACGTCCTGTAAATTCAACACGAGATATCTAATTACACCATGTAACAAAATTTACTTTTTTCTTTGTTCCTGGGATATAATTGTTATTCCTGTATTTATTTAACCTAAATAATTATAGTAACGGCTAATTCTCTGAAACTTTGCTTTTGCAGTCAGGAAATTGATATATCTGTTATTAAAGGTATATTAAATTTGTGGAGGGGGTGTGTGAATCTTGCCCATAAAGGCAAAATTTGAACAGTTTAGTTATTTTGCCTTTTTTTAGATATATCCTAATGGAATAAAATGATTACAACGCAGGAACAAAATTTGTATTACATGATGTTATCTGTGATGTCTGAACTTTAACCTATCATGTCTCAAGATGGTCGATTGGCAAAACTTATGGGAACTTTGCTGGCCGATGAAGTTATGACAGCACTTAAGCATTGCAGAGAAGTCCTTGCTATATGGAGCCGATTAGGCGCGTTATCCTGGCATTATTAATTAGAGGAAGAAAGGAGCTACTTATTGACGCAGAAGATTGAAATTCGGAACCATGGGCATGTCCTCCTCTACTATTTAGTTTTGTTTTGATTGGCCCACTCAGGTCGAATTTAAAGAGATGGGAGTTAGAGCGGACCAAGTGGTTTATACGGTATATAGGTATGTAAAGAAGTAAAATTCAGCATGTAGATTTCTCTAGACAAGATCTACATTATTGTGAACTTTGGGTCAAATTGTCCCAATGGGGCTGGAGTTGTGGGGATAGCAGTCGCTTGGTCTTTAGAACTATTAACGGTTTCAAATGGCAACCTTTGACGCAAGGAATCAATTTTAAACTGCACCTTAAAGCCACGCTGAAATCATAAAGCACATGTAAAAAACTTAATACGAAATAAACTCTCGAATACTAATTCATAAAACATTATGTAATTTGTCCAACCTTGGATTTAAAATTGTAATAAAATAAAATAAAATATATCATTCGATCGGAAATGACGAGAAACGAAAGAAGATAGTTTTTCCTTTTCGATTTTCTAAATATTACGTTAGAGAAAATCAATTTTTGATTTAAAAAAAAATTGGTTTTAAAAACGCGGAAAAGGATAAAAAATAGATGAACCACTACTTCCGCTACTTTCTTATACCTCCTGGGGGGGGGGGCTTAATTTCTTGCCATTATAATTTGTCTTGAAAATAAAAACAAGTTTCTTGTATTCACGTTTATTTACGTGATTTCCCTCAATTTTGAATCCACGTCTTTATGCGCATAAAAAAACCTCGCATTAATAAACGTTCTGCAAACATTTCAGCTAATACAAATTTTATCGAAAGAATGCGGAACGTATAATAACGTAACATACGGAATCACCAAAGGGGAAAACGTTTTGTTTGTACTTTTATAATCTCATTTAAAACATAAGTAGAATTTAATAAGATCCCAAATTTATAAAAGGACATTTCGATAAGATTTATTGGATTGTAAAGAAAAAAAAATAAGTATAACAATGACAATAACAAAGGGCTCGGGGGAGGGGGTTAGGGAAAAAGGAAAATGCAATTATCGATCAGTTTTTTTCCCCTTTCCTTCCTAACAGATGTTGGATTTTTTTTCTTATCAGAACCTAAAAGCAAAAAAAAAAATGCCAGATGTGGGAGGAAGAAAAAGAAAAGTCGATGAGTGACTGGGGAAAAAATTCTATTAAAAGCGCCGAAGATGTCCTTGTAAAGGCTTAAGATTCGATTTGCTTCTTTCTGTGTAGCATTTCCTGTTTTCTCCAATTCTTAAGAGCCGAGTCAAGGAGGTTGGGGGGAAAGGAAAAGCAATAAAATTAATAATAAAATCAGTCCATGTTTTGAGGGAAACCTCATCAAATCTCTTACAATTTCATGGCGACATTGAAAAATGATGGTTAAATTGGAGTGGCTAGTTTTTAATGAAACCATTGAGTTTTCAAAAAAAAAATTTAAATAAAAGGAAATTTGAATATACAGGATGATTATAAATAAACGGATTTTAGAGCTCTGTGCTCAAAAAACTATTGGTCAGAAAACAGCCAAATTTCTGACCATGGGAGTTTCAATTTATGAAATATCCATAGCCTGGATTCAAACCAGGAACCTTCTGCTCACCGTGCAAACGCGCCAACCAATTGCGCTGCTGTTAGACATGGAAGCATTAACGCTATCTACATGTCCATTTAGGGCTGGTTAGAGCAGTATCCAGTTCGCAAACTGGGACTATCTTTCTTACTGGCATAATATTCGTTAAAGAGTAAATATTGATTGGTCTTAACAGGATTTTTACACGCCATACTCGGATGTTTAAATTATTGATGAAAATAGGAAAGAAAATTCCACAGCGTGGATTCGTACCAGGAAGCATCTGCTCATTGTGCAGACACGCCAATACTTACTCTTTGACGATTATATGCCAGTAGGACCGATAGTCCCAGCCTGCGAACTGGGTACTGCTCCAGCCAGCCTTAAAAGCACATGTAGATAGCTTGAAATGCTTCCATGTCTTCAGTGTGCGCAATTGGTTGGCGTGTCTGCACGGTGAACAGAAGGTTCCTGGTTCGAATCCAGGCTGTGGAATTTTATTTCCTATTTTCATCAATGATTTAAACATCTGAAGTTTGACGTGTAAAAATCCTCTTAAGACCATTCAATACTTAGTTCAAATATTCCGCAACTGTGTTGGCACGATAGAATTGTCCAAAATGTCAAAATAAATTGCATACATCATTCTTCCCGCTACTGAAACAAGTTATCGCTGTCTGAATTTCACATGAGGCAACACCCAGTTCATGTATGAAGTGTTCTTTTACTTATGACGTGGACCTATCTGTCCATCAACTCTTTCCAACAATTAAGAGAGGGTGCGTGCTTTTGCTAAGGGAGAAATAAAAAAAGACGGAATTTTGGAAAAAGGCTAATTTTTTTCTTAAGGGCGGGCAGGACAACAGAAGCCATAGAGCTTCTTGGAGATATAGATCAACATAGAGAGTGTTGCTACACTATATCTGTAAATGAAATTAATCCCAACAGTAATCATCATGCCACTGATGACGTGTGGAACTTGTAAAAGGGAACATAATTTGGAATTTTGCATGGGTTGTCAAATTTTGTATACCTATGACGCTAAGATGATTTTCCTAAACAGAAGTCTTTTCTGTGTGTTGTCTCTGGAAGAGTGCTACTTGTGTATTGATAATACTCTTGCACCAAAAATGACATCACTTATTTTTTGAGAAATTCGTCACGCAACAAAATTGGAGAGTGATTGAAAATGCACTTTTAATTGTATATATGGTTTGGAGATAACCTGGTGGTAAATGAGAAATGCAAAAATGTATAACCAGTGCATGAGATTTTCATGCGTATAACCTAGAATGTGAAGTATTGCTCTATTATTAGAATCTCTTGTTGTACAATAACAGAATATTAAATAAGGCACTTGATGGGTTTACTTAAAACGCATCCAATTCCGAGTGTGGATATGAAGCGATTATAACTTGTGTGCTCCAGACATTTGACAGTGTATTACTAGTATGTCCAGGAGGTTTTAATAGTGCATAACCTGTCGGTCTAGAGAGTAATAATAGATTTTAAACTGGTGTAGTCCAGAGGGATAAAAGGATAATACTTTTTAGGGCACAGAGCTCTAAATAATATCTCCTGTTTAATTATAATAAAGAGAAATAAGATCTTTGTAATATATATGGAACTAGACTCTACCTGTTTCTTTTCTAAATAAATGAAGGTATTCCGGTAATTTTCAATTATACAAATAGAAAATATAGACGTAATGGGAATTGAAATTCACGTAAGATTGAAGAGAAAAGCACGTTTGAGCAGGACCAAATGAATTCGTAGATCTGTTTGCGGAGATAAAAAAAAAACAAACTCATTGACGTAAGGAGAGAAAAAACATTAGCCTGATTTAGTAATTGATTCCTTTTCCTCCATAAAGAGTAAAACAGTCGTGAGTTTGTACTACTTTTGTGAATATTTACTTAATTAGTAGCATTTCTTCATGGTAATGATAGAACCTTGGCTTAAAGAAATCGTATTTTAATACAGCAGTATAGTTGTCTGCGGAATTAATGGTCGCGGAACTTGGATGCGATAACCAAATTCCAGATTAAGCAGCATTAAAAACACACAAGAGATTTTGACATATCCACTATTTAAATCTCATTAAAGTTTAATTCTTAAAAAATTAATAAACGGAAGCTGGAGAATGCTCTAATGAGGTAATGATATTAATGGAAAAACTGGAAGGATAAATTCCGTGATGCCTATTCACGTGTTTCCAGCACGATAACGGAGCCCAACTGAGGCATTAAGTTATGGTTAGTTAGGTTATGTTTGTTAGATGAGGTTATGTTAGGTTTTAGATTAGCTTGGGGGTGTAATCTCATCAGATAAGCGTAGTCAATTTGCTGAGAGGGTTGAGATCTGTGAAGTTGCATGATACACGTGGTCCCTGTTCGAATCCAGGTCACGGAATTTTTGCCTTCCATTTATTCGTTAATATCAAGCTTCCTTCTATTTAAGCAATATGACATATTCAGAATTGGAGACAGAATTTTGCGAAAATGACCATTTGTGATAGTTGTAAAGCTCTACACACTTGGTGATCAATTTATTAGAGACTGATATCCCTGTAATATTGTCCGTTATAGAAATATTAGAAATGATAGCAGCCCTCTAAGGGTTCAGATTGGATAGCCGCATCTATAATCAGCTTATCGCCTTAATAGATGACTAGTGAGGTCCAGAAAAAATTTCCCAGACTTTTGTTCCCTCCTTTTAGAGTAACAAGTCGGATTCATGGATTTGAGCTATCCTCATCGGATCAAACTACTTATTTTCCAATTATTAAGTGAAAAGTTTGATGTTTTTTTGGCCTATAGAAAAGCTATCCTGGATGATTTCCTATTATTTAAAACTAATCACGAACAAGATTCATCGTGTTGCCCTGTCGGAAGAATTTTTGTGTTTCTGAGTGGTATTGGGTTATCTTCTGTCGTGTTTTTGCTGCTGTTCCGTTACCGCAGATGTTAAATGTTGGATGGGTAGTGCCTCTTTTATCCAGAAGCTTTTTTTCCGACAACGGTTGCACTTCTCTGTTGAATTGTATGTAGCGGTGCAGTCATTCTCTGAATATGAGGTACTTTGCATGTGAAAAACTGAAGATGTTAGCAGTTTCCAAAATATTAGGCTGATTAATTGCATAGTTGAGAACTATAACGTTTACAATTTTACGTCTTGGGCTAATTTATCACCGCCCTTTTAGATGAGTATTAGTTTTGAAATTAATTTCTCAAAGCAGAGCTTAACTTCGAAAGGTTTCCATGTTATCCTATAAATCAGATATCTCATTTATTTGTTAATTCTTTTGAGTAGGTTTTTATTATATAATTTGATTATTTCAAATGATTTCTATGATTTATGTCAATCGCTATTCGATTCCGTTGCCTTTTGTGCCAATAGCCGTATTTTGCGTAGATTAACGTTTGTGGATTAAGTTTTATTTGACTTCTCCGTCCACTCTTAAAGACGGAGAGTGTTCATTTATTTGTTTGAAACGAATCAGAATTCCATTTGGATTCTCAGTCTTTGACGTCTATTTTTCCATGAGAAATATTATGAGAAAGCGCTCTTTTCGAAGAGAGAAAAATGGCCTGGAAATGTTCCGTGTGAGGGTGGAAGGGAGAGAGAAAAACTAATAAAATCGTCTTTACAGCCCACATAAAAAAGGGTTAGGATATTATGGGGAGGGGACGGGAAAGTAGGTTTATTCTCACCACAGGCTTCGAGAGGATTTCTTTCTTATCTATATACAAGGAGAAACCCTGTTATCTCAGCCAACAAGCAAAACCAATAAATAGAGCAGTTTTGAGGAAAAAATATCAACTTTGAGAACAATTTTTTAAAAAGAGTTTAAGAAAAAAAAAGGATTCAAACACAACGTTTCTCGCTCGGAGTCACCTTTATTGAAAAAGTGAAAGTTATTTTAAGAAAGTAGCGGTGAGAGAAGAGGATTTGTGGATTGTTGGAAGTAATTATTAAAAATTGAAGTGGCATCTTTGCTGACTTTCGTCGAGGAGTTTGTTTTTATTCTATTTACAGCATTTTTATAAGAAATCTCAACAAATAAATGTTGGGACACCATCTTTCATCCGTTGGTAATTGCGTTCATTTTTCCATGTAGATAGTGCCTATTCTATAAGATTAAGATGTAATCGAATATATCTAACATACATAGAGAGCTTATTAATGTATTTTCCTTAACATGCAGAGTTCTGAATATATGAATTAAATAATCAGATTTAGTCTAATTAGAGTTCTGATAACTTAGAAATATAAAGTCTTGAGAACGAAAATCTGATTTCTCTTTTCATTTCTCAGTTTGAATCTAATTCCATGCTAGTTGTTTACTTAGATTAATTTTAGTTCGGATTAATTCCAGGTTTTCTATTTACTCAAACATTCTATTCTAGATTCTACTTACATGCAGTAATGAGTCGAAATTTTTGTAAAATTAAATGTACTATAACTAAAAAAATAACTTTATTTTAATATTCCATGAGAAAGAACCATACCTAAGAGTCGACTCCTGTAAATCTATTTAGTCTAGAGGTTTCATCATCAGGATTTACATCTATTAAAAAAAACATAGGCAAGGCCGAAGCAATAAGCCAATCCCATGGGTCGAATCGTAAAAAGAAAATGAAGAATAAAAACCAGCTTTAACTTAAAAAAAATCTCGTTATATAAAATTTCAAAATGAAAAATACAAACGTGATCTGAAAAAGCTGAATGTTTTCTTTTTTATAGTAATAATGGAAGATTGCTCCAAACTTTAATCATTGTCTAAAGAAATGAAAATTTTATTATCAAAAGATGAACATTAATCTAACGCAATTCTGTTATATTATTATTATTATTATTATTATTATTATTATTATTATTGGGCAGTATAGAAAATAAAAATTTGATTTTAAGATAAAGGTAATATTCTGGAAAAAAATTCATTGTCCATAATTTTATGATATCGCATGAAGTTCTTAGCATCATTAGCATCCAGCCTTAGTTTGCGCAAAATGTGATGGCCATTACAATTTTTGGACATTCTTATAATAAAAATTAAACAATACATAATAGTTAACTTGTCCATCATATTTCGCGCAAACTAAGGCTGGATATGGACTATAATTGGAGGTATGAATTGTCTAATATCTGTACTGATTTGCTGAGCATTCAGAGATACAAATACGAAAAGAAGGGCTGAGGGAGGGGGGGCGCATATGAAAATGGGAAAAGCTGATGATAAACAACAACAACATACAGTATATACAGATTCTTGAGTACTTGCTTGGTACCCAATCGGTACACAAATTCTTGGTTAAATGTCCGTTTGGACAGAATATTGGTGGCATGTTACCATAAAACACGATTTTTAATCATCCTAATAGTAAGTAATTACTTTTCTCGTCGTACAGCTGAAATCCAAGCCTCAAAATTTCTCGTGGCATTAGGAAATGAGAAAAAACTCAATCCATTTGTGTTTGCGTAGGAATTGTTGCAACCAACTACAAAACAGATTTCTTTTTCGAATTTTAAATTCTGATTCCATTCTGTTCATTAAGAAGATGAAAAAATTACTCATGAACGCCAACTCTCAATCAGTATCATGAGCTTCGCAACGTGTTTGTAACCTAGTGTTTCACAAATGTCTCACCAGAATGCGCGACATGCACAATCAAACATAATGGCAGGGAGTGCAAGTGTGACGTCAGTCCTTGGAATTCTTCAGTCACGTGACTCGATTTGGTTCCAAACAAGTCTTCTCGCTTCGGGATTTAACATGGTTCCAACGTAGGGATGGAATAAAATCGCTTTGTATAAGCCCAGTGTTTATAACACATTTAAGATGTGAAAATGTTTAGTTCCTCACTGCTCAAGAAGGAGCCAAAACAGCGATTTAGACATCTATCGTTTTCCCAAAGAAAGAAAGATCCGCGAACGATGGCATTCTTTTGCTAAGTGATTAAAAGTGATTAAAAAGCGTTCTAATATTAATGTATAAATTATATAATAGGATTAAATGTCTTAATAATAGTATCAATTACACAAATTAACATAATAATTTAAGAGATGTCATTTTTACTGGCCGCCCGTTTCAACGTTACTAGTACGTATATTGCGTGATTCCAATGTTTGGATCCAGCGATCCCATTTCCTACGCTCTCGGCCCGTTCATCGCGCAAATGACGTCAGCTGTGACGTAGTCACTTGCACTCCCTATTGACATTTTGATTTTGCAGCCATTTTTTAGGTGGTGCAACCAAATTAGAGATTTTTATATGCTCTCATTATTAAACATTGAGGTTAAATTATGCAAAACTACACAATCGAACAACACGTAGAAATTGTAAAATTTCACTTGAAAAATTTAAAGGTCGTATTATCTCGCAGCAAGATGATGTGAATGGCCGCCAAGATCATGTGACATGACATCGTTATACTCTTTTCTTTGGGGTTATCTTAAAGATAAAGTGTACATCAATAAACCGCAAGCTATTAAGAACCTCAAAGATGAAATTCGACACAACGTTGCTGAAATTTCCCAGCAATTATATCAACATGTTATTGAAAATTTCCTCAAAAGAGTAAATTTGTGGTACCAAGACCTACGCGGTCAGTTGTTAGATGTTTTGTATCATTCATAATCTCCGCGTTTTTATTTTCTAATAAAGCAAAAATATTATAAATTTTCCAATGAAAAAAGTGTTTTATTAAAAAATTAAAATGTCAGCTCATTTTGGGACACCCCTTTATATACCCGTCTTGCCGAGCTTAAACATGTACATGACGAATTTGAAGATGGGCATTGTTCTTCGACGGCACGGTAATATGCCACCATATGGAAACATAACCACATAGTGCAGAGGATCATAAGATGGGTGGTTTTCTAAAATTCGACGAATCCTACTGATGGCGAAAATATCACGATGTGAACTGACTCCACTGCCAGGTAAAACCACAGCAACGTCCGAAGTTGTCGGTAAATTGTAGGGTCCACGGTTATTAGGTTGAACATTTGAGGAATTAAGCATTACAGCAGCCAATTCCGAATAATCAGGTTCAGTACAAGCTACAATACTCAGCGGGGATAACCCAGGACAATTCGTTTTAATACAACAATACCGTTACAGGCGACTGATCATTTTGTGGAGTTCGAAGGTCGACAATTTCCTGTTCGCCCAACTTATGATGACAATTAACAAGTCCTTAAATAACATTAGTATATATCTAGAGTAGATAGATACCGATACCCCGCTTTTATTTTGCCTTGAAAAGCTCGGCGAAGACGGGCATCTCAGCTAGTTTTTACTATGAGCTTGTTGCTGGTGACGCTGCATTCTTATTCTTATTCCTTGTAACATTTTAGTTTTGTTTTGTAGTTCAATATGATGTTCTGTCAGTATGCTGAATAAAAGTGATCTGCACTCGCAAGTGTTTTTTTTATTTGCTTTAACAACTCTACAAGAAAATAGACTATCGATATCTCACACACGATCGAAACTAGATGGAATGTTTATAGGATATTTTTTGTTCCATTTGAACCATACAATGTCCTAAACAAGTATGCTGGGTAAGTTTGGGTCACCCTGTATAGAGAAGAATGTTAGTTTGTCGGTTTGTGCGTTTGTTTCTTAACAAAGCTACATTTTATTCCCATCTTGAGGAAATTTTGCACATTTGACCTTCAAATCAAGAGGAAGATCACTGTCTACATTAGATTTCGAAAGAATAATTATCCATAAAATTGTTTCGATTAAATTAATATTTTAGTGTTCTCCTTTTTAATTTATGGTTTTTCATATTAAAAAAGGAGAGCACATAAAATATTAATTTAATAATAATCGATATTCATAATGGTGGCAGGGCATACTAATAAGAGGTATCTCATGACCAACAATTCAAGGCAAAGTTTATACAACAATAGGCCGTCGTTTTTGTATCAGTATAGGTATCAACAGGCAATTCACCAATACTATGCACGGACCTACAATATACCGGGTGATCCAAAAGTGTATTACATTTTTTTTACATTGTTAACGACATTTTCAGTGTTTGCTTTCCAGCAATTCAATGCTTTCATAAGAATCACGAGGCACGCGCAAACACTGAAAATATCGTTAACAATGTAAAAAAATGTAATACACTTTTGAATCACCCGGTATATCCAATGGCCAACAATGCAAGCCAAAGTTTAAGCATTCTAAAATAAAATAAATTCTTAAAATAAAAAATTGAATTTGTAACAATGCACAGAATTTCTATTGTTCGGGTTTCCTTAGAATTTATAGTTCTTAGAACGTAACATTTTCTTGGAAATCCTTAAAAATGAGCAGTAACTGGACGTAATGGAGAATTAGCAGACTGTTGAGAAACTGAGCAAGTGGTCATCGAAGTTCCCAGGTGGTCGTCGACGATGCAAGTCTGTCAACTATGGTAAACGGCGACTGCTAGACCAGAAAAATGATGAATGCCCAAGTTTTGCTTCAAGACATCGAGAACAGAGTGCAAATTGCATCAACAGATTACCAAGTAGTGAACAACCCCACTCAGATTATTGGATTGTATAGCGCACAGACACAAACGATCCACTGTGATCCAAGTAAGGAATTGTTTTGTCGAAGTTATTGTTGCCATATATTTCCACATCAACATTGAAGAAATTGAGAAGGAAATAAGTATAATATACGATATAGATAGGGCAGTCTCTGTCGAAGAGGCAAAAGGATACGTGTCTCCCTTCGGCTCCCTAACAAATGGCGTAAGTTTAGAATCTTTGAACTGTATGGAACCTTCCAGACGCGACCGCAGATTCCTCTTACTTTTCCAGTGAGTTGGGTATAAGGACGCCAGTCAGATTCGAGTCTTCAAACCAACATGTACACGGTATTGTGCTCTTTAATAGTCGTTCAGAGTATACGTATTAATTTGTTTCTATCGAAATACCACTGAAGTAAGAACGAATATTCGTCAGAGAGAAACTAAAAGCAAAAGTTATCCGGGCGTCGGAAACATCTGAACAACGGGAGTTATTCGTCTGCAGCAGAAAATTGTAGGATTACAGAAAACTAACTTATTATATAACTTCTTGGGGTTGCTCTGTTTACCTAGCACTGTAATTATCCCGGGAATTGCCGTGTGCCGCTGCCAGTACCCCTATAGAAAACAGTTTTAATGTTTATTATAGTAAAATTTCTACTTTAAGTAGAATGAAGCTATTGACTGGTGTTACCAGGTCTATCTGTCGATTTGTCCGACTATCTCCTTCATATTCAAACATCCTCTAATATAGAGAACGTTGAATTTTGATACATATGTTGATATGGACATGTTCTATTTTACTATTTAATATAGTTTGGAGCGCTCCATACAGATAGGCGCCCATCTGTTCAATATGGTATATAGGTATGTAAATGAATGAAATTCAATATGCAAATACCTCTACGCAAGATCTACAATGCTGTGAAGTTTGGGACTGATTTTTCTTGTAGGGCTGGAGATATGGAGGATCTTTAGATAATATTGACGTATTTCATGCGGTTTCATAGGATATTTGATACTTCATTCTATATAAAATATATTTCGTTTCGATTTTCGAGACAAATTAATTTTCTGATAAAATTGAGCATTAAAAAGTGTAGATCTTAAAAGTCGTGTGCCATATAAAAAGTTTATGAACGTTGGCTTCATGTTCAAATGTGCACCAAGCACTCGAATACGTCTCACACGTTCCAAATTTCTTCTGCACGCGTAAAAGTGTAGCTGGTGGGCTTGATAATATCAAGGTGCCAGCGATGAAATTCGTCTGCAGCTTCTCGAGATGTTCTGTGGTGATCTCCACAAAGAATATCAGCTCTACATGTTATTCCAGTGTCAGCATTATTCCTCTACTTCACTATTTCACCTACAAAATCAAAGCAACCAATTAATCCATTTGGCACGCGACTTTTCAGACACAAGATAGAAAGGCGGTAAACGTGTAAGACATAAATTTGCCTTACTTCTTAAATCCCTTTTTTATTTCCTTTTTTAAAACCATGTTTAAGAAAGCCAGTTTCTTGCCTATGTCGACTTTGAGGGGGATTAATTTTTTTTATATTATAATCGTTAAAGATAACGTGGATTAATTCAAATTTTCACAAATCCGCATCGATTGCTGTACCGTTAAGTACAGATTAATGGAGTTCTATTGTTGTAATTGGCTTTGTCAATTCCATTTTGCATTTGAATGTAAATTGAACGGGAAGGCAAGGCTACCTCTTAAAGCAGATTGGTAGTGTTCAGGAAAAATATTTTTTCTCCTTTCAAATAAGAAAAAAATTTCTTAATAAAATAAAACTTGTGTATAATAGATTTTTCCGACTTGTTTATAAATAATAGAGCTTGATAGAATGAAGGCCTTTGTGTTGTTCGTAACGAAATCTGTCAAATAAAGGCACGAGAACTGAGACGGAACCTCTTTTACCCTCTAACTCTGGAAATTTATCTCTCCTGTAGGTGGACGGAAAATTCGATTTCTCGGCCTTTTTAGTACAATACCGACAGCAAATCAGGCGGATAGATTTAAATTGGAAGGTACTCTCCCTCGCCGTAGGAGGGCCGCCATTGATGCTCCCGAATCATTAGTTCGGAGCAAGTCCCTGCGCCAACAATTTCCTCGTTTCAATCATTTCTCTAAAATTTAACTTTTGTTCCTCCAAGTCCCCCGTCATCTTTTCTTATTTCTTTTTTTTTCTCTCCTTCACTCTTATAACCCTGATGGATCCGTACGGATGCTCTTAGACCTCGACTGCGAAAATTGTTTCCGCCGCGGTTCTTTTTTTCTCTGTCTTCATTTTTTTTGTGTGTGACTTTCATTTGATGAAAAGAAAGACAACAAAGTGAAGAAAAAGGAAAGGAGATGGGAACTTAGAAGAGAAAAAAATAAAATAAAAAATAAGTGTGTGCGTTTGTGTGTGGGATGTGGAGTCTGCTGATGAGAATGCTATCGCCAGGGGGGCGAATAGTTCGTGACAAGCGTTTGGCCCGTTTCCATTTCTACCACTGGAAACAAATAAGAAACGCAATGCATTCCTCTTTTCCTTTTGGCTTCAATCTTTTCCTTTGGTTCCTCGTGGATTGAGAGGGTGGAGATATGAAGGCAATCCGAATAAATAAAATAAAAAAAAGAATCAGTTTTCTTCCCCCTACTCTAATCTCATAATCTCTATAATCAGTTTTTGGGATTGATATAAAAAATATTTTCTTTGAGACTCGGTACTCAGAGGGTCAGGAGTAAACATTTTTTTTGCAATTTCTATAATTCATTTCAAGTATTATATTTTTTTTTACATTCTGATTCATAAAAGATAACGTCTTCTCTTATTTTGCTGAGTTATAATATTGCATCTTGCCCTATCAGTATCAAGAGGAAAACTATTAATTAAATTCAATAACAAAGACAAGGTGCAAAAAATTCGAGGAGAGTGTTTTGCTAATGGAGTTTTGTTCATCACCTCTATGGGGAGCACTAGGAAAATACTGGATTCTTGTGCATTGCCTTCACGTTTCCTAAGCAATAAATTTCCTTAAAATCTAGGTGTCTGAATTAAATTTACAAAATATTTTTATGAATAAATTCCTTGAATGAATAAATAATAATTTTATTTCTAGTATCTCTTATTATTATCATAATCGGGTCATAAATGACTTTCATCAGCTTGGCTTTCACAAAGCTTTCACAGATTTGATATTCTAAAGCTAAATATTCTGAAGTACTTATTCAGTTAAATAAATATGGCTCGTAGAAACAAAAGATCAACCTTAGATTAGGTATTATTACTTAAAGCTTCAGCACACTAGATCTGGACATTGGTAACCCATGGACTGTGACATGCCTTAACTAGAGCTCAGTCTCGTTAGTTCCTATTACTTAATTATATACAGTAGACGGATATAGGAGAGACGGACAAGACACAAAAATCCTGGAATACAATAAATATATGGCTAGCAATGAGTCCGGACATTAATCCGATCGAGCATGTGTGAGTCATGCTTGAAAGACGCATAAGGCAACGTCTAACAAGTCCACAATCACTGCGCGACCTTTCGCAGGTCCTCATTGAAGAATGAGAAAACATTCCTCAAGTAGACATCCGTCGATTTGTGCGGAGCATGCATCGCAGATGCGCACAGGTCCTTCGAGCTCGTAAAGGGAATACACGTCACTAGAGAACACTTCTAGGGAGACATGCATCCAGAGATGTCTTGAGACCCCTTCATGGGAACAGTTTCACCAGGGTTACGTCTGTCATTTGTTTTTTCGAAAGATGTTTGGAAAACTAAGCCACACACTTGTTTATTTGTTCGTGGGGTCTGTTCATGTCTTGAGACCGCTTCATGTGTTCATGGGGTTGTATGGATATTTTCATTCATTTAAATAACATAGGCCTTCTACATTGTGTTCCCTTAATTCTTTTGAGCAGTGTATGTGCCGTCGCGTTCGTTTGTGCAAGCAGGAGAATCAGTGCCACTTCGAACATTTACTGTAGGCTCAATCAGTATCGCATTGTCAAATTTGCAGTAGATGTTCTTTAATCAATCGACATGTTTAATGTTTAATTATATAAATACAGGGTGTTTCCACTGGTAGTTATCAAACGTTACGCACAATTAGGGGACACCAAAATTGTTTTTATCAAAGCATGGGGGATCAGAACGATACCATTGTCCGGCTATGGGAGCGAGAACTGATCACACTGGTAAATTATGATAATGAATGCACATGATAAAAAGATGTGCATGCATTAAAAATTTCTGATATTGCAATCTTCTGATTGTTGTGCGTGACCATCTTAATGACGCATTTGGTAATTGTTGAATGGGTAGAAATGGACCAGTTGCACGGCCTCCCAGGTTACCAGATCTTACTCCCTTTGACTTCTTTTTGCAGTTACATGAAGGCACTCGTCTACCGCACACTTGTCGCTACCAATGAAGATCTGGTTGCCTGCATTGCAGTCGTCAGCGAAGAAGTCCGTGAAATGCCATGACTCTTTGGCAACATGCAGGAATCAATGTTGCGACGGTTGATATTACGTTACGTTTTTTCATTTGCACGTTACATCACTTCTCTCTCCACAGCCGAACAATGGTAGGGTTCCGACCTTCCGTACAATATTTGTTTGTTTTGGTTTCCCCTACCTGTGTGCAACGTTTGGTAACTACCTTTAGAAACACCATGTAAACAGGGTGAATTTTAAGTACAGCGACAAACTGCAAGGAATGGTTTCTGGCTGGAAATGAAGTAAAAAAGATCATACATATCAACATATGTCCAGAAATGCATTGTTGCCACGGTAGAAGGCACGGTGGAGCGCCATCCCACTTCCACATTATTGTTCGCCAACACCTGAACGTTATCTTCCCCAGACGTTGTATAGGACGCGGAGGCCCTGTTGAATGGCCTGCCCGATCACCGGATTTAATCCTCCCTTGGATTTTTACTTCTGGGGGCATCTGTAAATCCATGTACGAGGGGTGATCAAAAAGTAACGTCGAGTATTTTTTTCTCGAAAATGACGGCACATATGAGAATATTGCGATATATAAAGGTTAGTTTGGTTCATTGTTAAAGTTTCCTGTTAGTGTTCTGTGCTTCCGCCAAGCAATCCAAACAAGATGGCGGCTCTCATTTCATCGTCCAGTGTTTTTGAGCGGCGGAGTGTTATGCGTTTTCTTTGTGCAAAAGGACTGAAACCAGTCGATATCCATAAGGAAATTGTGTCGGTGTACGGAGGTGATATCGTGCAACTCCGAACAGTACAACGTTGGTGCAAGGCTTTTAAAGAAGGACGAGATGACCTGGTGGACGAACATCGCTCTGGCCGGACGCAGGAATCCATAACTGACAACAACATTACCGCTGTGGAAACGCAGGTGTGGGAAAACCGGCGGATAACCGTGAGAGAAATTGCTGCAACGTTGGACATTTCATATGGGACGGTGTACGATATTGTTCACGAGCAGGCTCAGCTTTCGCAAAGTATCATGCAGGTGGGTGCCACGACAGTTGACGGTCGAACATCAAGGTGCTCGTTTCGATGCTTGTTCGCTGCATCTCACCCGATACCAAGAGGAGGGTCAGGATTTTTTGGATAGAATCATCACATGCGATGAATCGTGGATCCACCATTTCACGCCCGAAACCAAGATGCAATCGGCGGTTTGGAAACGCTCCTCATCTCCCACAACGAAAAAGTTCCAAACTGTGCCATCAGCCGGCAAGGTCATGTTGACATGTTTTTGGGATTGTCGTGGTCCGATACTTCTTGAGTTTCTCCCATCGCATACCACTCTCAATTCCGAACGCTACAGAGGCACATTGAGGAATCTTCGAGCGGCCATACCAAGGAAAAGACCTGACTTGCCAATGGAGGACATCGTGTTGCACCAGAATAACGCACGTTTCCACACAGCGAAACGGGTCACTGACCTATTGCAGTGATGGAACTGGGAAACACTGTTTCATCTTCCATACTGCCCGGACCTCGCTCCTAGTGACTACCGTATCTTCGGACCGCTGAAGAAGTCATTGGCCGGTCAACATTTCCGTGACGACGACGAGGTAAAAATGGGCCGTTCGCAACTGGTTCCACACTCAATCGGACGACTTTTATCGACAGGGCGTGGATAAACTTGCCTCAATCGGGTTGAAGATTGTGGAAAAATAAAAGTTGAATTGTTCTATCGAATGTACATGTGATTATTTTTTTTCCCGGTCACGATTTTAGAGAAAAAAAATACGCGACATTACTTTTTGATCGCCCCTCGTACATTGGTATGTATGCACTGTTCCCAGCGCGTAGGAAGCGAATGGATGGCTTGTAGAAAATTCTAGATTGCGTACGGGATCCATTTCACCAATGTGTACATTTCGTTGTCACAGGTGAACCGATGATCTTTCAGTAATTTTTTAAAGGGGTCGAAGATAAGGGAGTCACATGGGTCAAACTTTGAAAGGTGTAACATCACCAGCAATTTAAACGGTTTCCTAAAAAAACTGATTAGAGAGGGAGTTAATTGTTTAAAACATTCCCATGGCCGCTTCCTTGAGTAAGGACGAAGCTAATGAATCGCGACTTCTTCCGCCGTTTCCCACACTCTATTTTGACTCGCCGCCTCTTCGTCACGCTTTGGTCTTCCATTTTGTTTTGACTCAGATAAACGCAAGTGTGCAAATAAACGAACAAATAAACGACAGCTTGTGTCGTTTTCGTTTATTTGGTTTTTCTGCCTTCGTTAAAAACGAATTTCTTTTATTTGGCCAGCATAAACGGTTTTTCAAAGGGAAAGAAACACAATTCAATAAAATAATATTTAATCCAAGAATGTATTGTTAATTTCGAAGGTTTTATACTGATGGATGCATTGCTCCCGAATTTAATCTTCGTGGGTATTAAAGTTTACTTTGGGAGATAATCATCTTTGTCAGCTTTTACAGTTTAACCCATATTTACATTTAGCGATTTATTTCACTGATATACGTACTTTTCAACGATTTTCTGCGACTGTGTGCTACGTAGGCTGCAGTCTAGGTCAGATGTTAGCTAACAATCAGGTGCAGTCTAGGTCTTCTGTATCCAGGATTATGTCTGCCATTTTGGTGTTCGCTTGATATTTTTGGTCACTTCTTCCATCGAAAATGTAGAGAGATCTAAAACAGTTGCCTTTGCTCAAACGTCGACCCAGGCGGATGATATTTTGAACATGTACTCAGATTTGTGACGTTATCACATTTTGGTACGTATTATACGCACTACCTAATACTAATAGATACTGTTCGTCTCTATCGTTTCCATTGTGGAGTAATTCATCAACCAAGCACTTTCGGTCATGTATTTATACAACTTTTTTTTATTTAATTTATTTATAATATGGGGAATCAGCCTCCACAGTTAGTCCCTTCATTTTAGATTCACCCTGTAGTAAATCTGTCAAAGCAAAGAAAATAGAATTAAAAAAAATACTTTAAGAATAAAATAAAATTTACTTTAGAGAAATGATAAGAAATGGCATCTATACCTGTAAAATTTTTGAAATTTATTTTTCTATTATTTTATTTTACGCTTTCTTAAACGTTCTCCCACAAATCGTCAATAAAAAAGTAATTTCTTAAGTTAGAGAGAGAGAGAAAAAAAATTTCACTTTGAAAACATTCTTTCTCTAAAATATTTCTGCCGATATATATAACGTGCGAGATCTATCCTTTCGTTTGTTATTAGAGCCCGTAAAAATCGGAGCAACATAAAATTTATGGCTCGCCCACTCATCTTAGGTTGGCACCGCCAAAAGGAGAAAAGGAGATCACGTGATACGTCGGAGGGACCTAGTCGAGCGTCACAGTGGGTGACGCTGTCGTGGGCTGAGGAGTGGGATTGGGGCGGTGAGGGAGGTGTTACAAAAGGCTATTGATCAGCTGGTCTTGGTAACCTTATAAATTTTTAATCTGCTTTGTTCAATCCCATCGAAGCTGGAAAATTGAATTATTTCGACTGACTTCCTTATCAATCCGAAAGGATAACGCGCCATTGTGTTTGTGCATTGGCCATTTTGCCGCCTCATCGAAGGGGCTTTTTAAAGGAGCAAGGTAATGCTCTGGAGTTCTCGTTTTATATTCATTGTATTTTATGAATACTTTCATTAATGAAGTATGATCATTCCGTTACCGGCATTTTCTAAGGTAAATGTTATTCTTACTCCAAATGCGGTCAAAGCAAAGCAATAGCACGAAATTTTTGATAAAACTGAGCTTAATAAATGTACGACGCGTATTCAGAAAGCAAGTTCCGCATACTACTGTATGTATTTTCATTTTGTTTTTCTTTACCAGATTGTACACTGCTCAAAACAATTAGGGGAACATGTTTTCTAAAGCCTGCCATCTGTCATCTAAAAGACTTGTAAATAAAATCCAAATGCAGTTGCATTTTGTTCAATGCCACTTATCCCCTCCCTCCCAGAAAAAAGTAACCCTCCCCAAAACAAAGTGCAAATCTTGTGTATTGTAAAACAATTCTGATTGTGTTTTCAACATTAGTAATGCGTATGAATTGCACCAGCAAAGATCACAGCTTGACATCATCTTTCATGCTCCGAATGAGCTTGCGGATGTCCTTTGTAGTAATCCCTCCCATTTCTTCGATAAGTGCTTCACTGAGAAAACATCTGTCAAGCTATCACACACATGCTCGATTGGGTGTAGGGCTGGACCCAATGGTGGCTACTCCATAGCAGTGATTTGGCGTTCCCTCAGGAAATTCATGATTGTTGTTATAGTGTGAGGTCACGCATTGTCCTGCATTAAGACGAATTCTGGAACAATACCAGATGCAGCAGTCACAACATGACACTCCAGAATATAATCAATTTAACGTTAACTGTTAAGTTTCTGAGGACTGGTGATGAGGCCCGTGCGGTTGTCATTACAAGTAATACCCCATACCGTCACCGAGCCACATCCGACTTTATCGATTTCTTGGATTGATGCATGGCTATACCGATCGTTCTTGCATCTGTATACACGTATGTATCCATCACAACGCGTCACGCGAAATGCTGACTCATCTATGAACAGCACATGCTTCCAATGAAGAAGCTACCGACGAGCATGAGTGAGGGCAAACATCCTGCGTGCTCATTTGATTCCAGTAGTCAAACGGATCGATATGGTCTCAGGTTGGCCTTACTATGTCTGTAACGGACAGTATGGTCGGACATCCATTCCAGTCGCTGTCCTCAGACCAGTTTGCAGGTCCCTGGCAGTAGCAGTGCGTTTTTCCTTACGATATAACAGTCTTGCTGATGAGTTGTTTTACGCTTATAATCTTGTCCAGGTCTCCTGGAATATTAACCTGTTTCTTGGAACTATTTTCAAAGTCCGCAGATGAAAGAAGGGCAACATACAGCTTGTTTGCCACATAGCGCATAAAATGGATATCCTGGAATAATGCAACTGTAGCAGATACTTAAACTTCAGTAAGATGTCGCATTTGGTGTGCTTTTGTAAACTTCAATCAGTTATTCAGCAAAATCTTAACGTTATTCAGCAAAATCACAAGCTTTTGTTGAGATGACGTTGCATATTACACTTTGTTTTTCATTGTTTTTTTAAAATTAAAAACAAGTATGGTATGTAATGAGGTTGATTTATTTTTATTAATGAATGGCATGGATGCCGTGTTCCATTTTTGAAGTGAAACTTCTTATGCGGCGAAAACGACTTGGGGAGTAAAATGCTCAAAGCCAAATCATCCGAACTGTGTCAAAGGGCACAAACTCATTGCGTCAGATTGCTGCAGATCCAAGCAATCCAATAAGTTTGGATGTTTCCAAATCAACTGTTGGAAGAGTCGTGGCATCTTGTCAACACCTGCAGTACTAAAAAAATAAAGTCTGCACCATTTCTACAACCACACAAGGCAAAGCGTGTTCAGAGAATGGTCTGGACTGAACTTTGGAAAAAAAATCATCTCTTCAGAGGAGAAAAAGTTCAATTTAGACGGACCCGATGGCTGGGAGTATTTCTGGTGTGATTTGAGAAAGGATCAGTAAATATTCTCAAAACGCCAACAAGGAGGCGGATCTGTGATTGATTGTGTGGAGTGCCTTCAGCTTCAATGGACGAGCGAAGATGGCGCTTGTCAGCGGCCGGATAAATGCTGTTGCCTACCAGAAGTCACTGGAGGAATATTTTCTCCAGTTTATTGATGAATTGGAAGGTGATATGGCTTTTTTCCAGCAGGATAACGCACCTATCCATACAACACTTAAGAATGGTTTCTATCCAATGGAGTGCCTGTTATGGATTGGCCTGTACTTTCTGCCGCCTTGAATCCGATGGAAAACCTATGGGGGTTGTTAGCCAGGAAGGTTTACGCCAATGGTTAACAATATTCACCTGTTAATGAATTAAAAGATGCTATTGTTGCTAAATGGGCAGAAATCGACAAGAAGACTTGTGAAAACTTAAGCACATCAATGCCAGAGCGTCTATTCAAAGTCATTAGCAAAAATGAGAACTTTATTGGCTATTAAAATATGTACATGTTCGGGTTATTTAAGATTTATGGGACAGCAAAAATTGCTCACTTTTATGTTTTTAGCCTAATTGTATGTTAAAATTATTTAAGTACCGATTGTGGAACAAATATTCTTTGTATTTTGGTTAAAAGAATGTTATAATAAAAGCACATTATCAACAAATAACTGCAACAACTAATAACAAACCAAAGCTTATTGCCTTTATATTTTTTGGGACACACCTTAATAACCGGCGAGCATGAACTTTTGGAGGCAATTTTCACCAAATCTAAACATCCTTCCGCATAGTTGGGCGATAGGTAATGACTCGGATATTAATTTATTTTAAATTGGTTCAAAACAACGCTACTTTTATTCACCTTATTATTTTCGTCCAATTTTCTTGCAGTCCTCCGTTCAACGATATTACGCGGCAAAAGGGGCATGAACATGGGAAATTTGCAGCTTTACGATGCTTCAACATGTATTTTAGTGAAGTTGTTAAACGGTCATACCTGCTTCTTGAGTCTTTTCTTGTATTGATGGATTTTCTTTTCAATGCCAAACGATTGATCGATCGAAAAGCATTAGGTCTATTTTGTCTTGCTTCGTCACGCTAAATTTTCTCGCAATGCCAGATGTTAGAGTAGTGTAATGACCTTGCTCACTAGGTTCTTAAACTCTGCAATTCCAGCATTTTCAGTACTTATTACAACCATTCTTATTGTGTTTTGCATCCTTTTTAATAATGGGATTTTCTTAGAGCATTCTTCATTTAATTCAATGAGCACTGCCGGGCATTAATTCACTTAGACTGATTTACATTGAGGCTACGCTTATCGTGAATGACCCACTAACAACATGTTTGGTAGCTTTTAGGTAGTAACTGATATTCTCTTCTACTGCACTAAAGTCTTTATCACAGTCTGCTTTCCTTATACGCTCCGAAAGAACAACATGAAAATAATAAAAACCACAAAAAGGACGAAGAATCCATTAAATGAATTCATGAGTGGAGAGAGGAACCGAGTTTTACCGATGACGATGAGAAACCCGTCCAATGTCTTTTCCGGGCCTAATTAAAGTCTCGTTGGAAACAAGGCGAAACGAGACCCACCGGAGAGCATAAACTTTCACCCCCTTAAAACCGCCCTCCTCTTTAGTTTTGATGGAATTGTGCGCAACTGCCGGGCGAAAGCAGCAATGATATGTATATTTTAATACTCCACTGGATTAATATGTTAATGAGAAGTCGTGTTAATCCCCGTCGTCTTGAACAATAACCGCATTTGTCGGGAGAGAACCTTCACGGGACTCGAGGGAATTCGTCCCCTTTGAAAAGTGAAAGACAAAAGAGCCATGGCGGCGGCCGAAGAAGAGCTTGTTTGGTCGGAAAAGTGTTGAAAATGAAGGTTTATGAGCGGCACTGAAGTCGAATTCATGGCAGCGATCCCTATTCATACATTAATTACATGTACAAGCCCTATCCACTTAAGGGTTCTGTTGTGGGCTCTAAATGAATGGACTGAATTCACCGACGCTTTCAATACGTGGCTAATGAATTGGTTGTGCTCTCTCTCTGAGAAGCTAATTTATACAAATAGCTATTGAAGGCAATGAATTTTTTTTCTTAATGTTTAGGCTTATTATTCAAATTGGAATGGATCGCAGAATTACAGGTAGTTTAACGCTACTTCCATAAGGCCACCGTTTATCTGGAATTTGTTTTCTCTTAACAGCTCACCGAATATAGGTTCTTGAAACCTTTGGGGTTTGTTTAATTAAGTTTTGTAAAATATTTAACAGCGCAAAATAAAAATTTTTGGATCTGGTTTTAATAAAGTTTTTAATGAACATTCAATTCCTGGCTTTATTCGTACAAGGAAATATCTCGCATATGAAAATATGAAACTTAGTATAGCTGACACTCTGTTTAGACCCGCTTTAATGCATTAATTAATATATTATCATTCCTTTTCAGGACATCGTACATACAGGGTGAACATAAAGTCGCAGCCCATTTTGCAGATAAACTTTATTCATGAGATTTATATTACAATAATATTATACAGCATATTAGTACTTTTCAACGTGATGTTCAAGTTCACAACACGTTTCCCAACGGCTCAGTGTAGCTCGAAACACCTTTTCCAACATCGCCACGGTGATCTGTTGGCGTGCGTGGCTGATGCGTTGTCTCAGCACTGTCAAATTTGCAACCTTCGTCTTGTAGACCTGTTCCTTGATGAACCCCCAAGCGAAAAAATCCAATGGGGTAAGGTCGGAGGACCGAGACGGCCAAAGACGTGTGGATCCTCTTCCTATCCATCTGTTTGGATAGATGTCGTTGAGGAAAGCTCGCACAGTCGTTGAGGTAAGCTCGCACGTGTTTTGAACTTGATGGACATCACGTTGAAAAATACTAATATATTGTATATTATTATTGTAATATAAACCTCATGAATAAAGTTTATCTGCAAAATGGGCTGTGATATATATATATATGTGTCGCAGACACGTAGCGTAATTGGACACTTCGTGAAATGCCCAGACACTTCGCGAAGTGTCCAGTTGCATTGGTCTGGTACAGTATCTGACCGATACAGTAACGATGTCAATCCCGTGCAGGAAAATTTTAGCTATCTCAATGACAAAAAACTGTTTTAATATTTGCCATATTATAATTAACGGAAATTTAAAATTTTTTATACGAATTTATTTTATATTTTATTTTCAAAAAAATGGTTTAGTTATTAGCCATAAAGTTCAACAATTTTTGCAATCATTAATTTAGTTTTTATAAAATTAAAAAAAAATGTAATTGTATAAATAAATATTAATGCAAAGTAAAAACTTTTTGAATGGTTATGGTATAACTTTCTTGTAATATATTCGGTTTTACCTTGTGAAGTAGATGAAAATCTCAAAAACAAAATTGTATGTGAAAAATTTAATAAACGGAAACTGAAATGATTATTCAAAGAAATTAAAGTAAGAAGAAGGAAGCATAAACAATTTATGGTGAATATTATAAGATAATATTGAATATGAATTCTAAAAAAGTAATAAAATGGATAAAAGGAAACATAAATTTCATTTTTCTTTATTTAATATTTATTTTCCCGTTTACGCCACCACATGAGCGTACAACAGCAATCGAGATTTAGAAATTGCCCACGTTGGCGGTAGAAGATTGTATACTTTTAGCAAATCCAAAGGTTGACAGGGAGCCAGTCGATCCACAAAATCTCGTAGGTGTTGTGACCACTGAAAAAAATGTTTTGTATCATATAGGATGCAAACATGGAATTGTAAAAGGTTGGTTCGGAATCGAGAATATCAAGAAGGCTGGTTTAACTTTTTTAAACGAAAAGGTAATTGACTTTACGAAGGAATTGACATTGCGGGCAGCTTTTAAACAAAGTTGCGGAGGGCAAGGATAGTTTAAGTGTTCTTGCAAATCGTCTAAAAAATATTGCTGAATAAAAAGATGTATATGCAAAAAGGACGGTAGGCAATGCAATAGTAGATGCCAAGGTAGTATGCCGTGCCTTAATACTGAAAGACTTTTAATTAATTTTGATATGTTTCATCCACAAATACTGTTTTGTAAATCAGCCCCAATTCATTTTGTTTAGAACGAAAATAAATATTAAATAAAGAAAAATGAAATTTGTGTTTCCTTTTATCCATTTTATTACTTTTTAGAATTAATATTCAATATTATCGTATAATGGGGAGAAATATCAAAACATAAACATTGAATATCCGCCATCTTTTGAGGGCATCGAGACCCATGGCTGCCATGGCTCTGAACTTATCCCATTGGTATACAATACATCCAAACACGCAACAACTCGTTACCATCGTTATACAATAACAAGTCGGGCAAAAACGGCGCACTTCGATGAGTAGCAGTATAGGATTGCGTTCCTCTTGCGCTCAAAAAATGGCAGCTGTACCCATCATTCAATGCGAAGATATTTCCCCCTATATTCACCGTAAATTGTTTATGCTTCCTTCTTGCTTCAATTTCTTTGAATAATCATTTCAGTTTCCGCTTATTAAATTTTTCACATAGAATTTTGTTTTTGAGATTGTCATGTATTTCACAAGGTTAAACCGAATATATTACAAGAAATTTATACCATAATCATTAAAAAAGTTTTACTTTGCATTAATATTTATTTATACAATTACATTTTTTTTTAATTTTATAAAAACTAAAATAATGATTGCAAAAAATTGTTGAAATTTATGACTAATAACACTGGGCAACAATGAAATTGCTTCTTAGTTGAAAGTACCCAATCTTGAATGAATTTAACGTGCTGAACACGAATATCACATTGAAAAAAGTTGATTGGCTCTGGTTGCAAAGATATTGACGTATTGTTATTTGTATAGTAGCATCTTTTAAGCCTGGAGAAATGAATGTACAACGCCCACCACTGGCAGAACTACACAAATCATCATTCCTCCTTTACACATCAACCTCGATCTTGTAAAAAATTTGGTAAAAGCCATGATAATTCAAGCACCTACATGAAAAATTCCCTGACTCAGACATGCCACATGTCGAACCGACTCAGTTGAATCCAAAATTAAAGAGGGCGTTTTTATGGGGCCACAAAATCATCGGACATGCTCCCCACGATGTTTACAAACGAGAAGCTAAAAAAAAACGAAAGTCCGAAGATGATTAAGGTATTCTTAACATGTATTATAATATTTACATATATATATTTTTCTAAAAAATTCGTACACATTACTAAGAAACCGCAGCCAATTCAGCTTTTTCTTAGTTATATTCGTGTTCAGCACATTGAATTCGTTAAGAAATGACTATTTTTTTATCTCGGAATTTTTAAAATTTTGTTGCCCAGTGTAACTAAACCATTTTTTTGAAAATAAAATATAAAATAAATTCGTATAAAAAATTTTAAATTTCAGTTAATTATAACATGGCAAATATTAAAACAGTTTTTTGTCATTGCTAGAATTTTCCTACACGGGATTTGACATCGTTACTCTATCGGTCTGACGTGCTGTAGACACTTCGCGAACGATACAGTAACAATGTCAAATCCCGTGCAGGAAAATTTTAGCTATCGCAATGACAAAAAACTATCGGGGTGTTTCAATAGTTGATAATAAAGATGAATATAAATAATAATGATCTTATCCAGTTTAATTTTAAATTAATTAGTGATTATGTAGGGTCAAATACTGAAAATAATTTAGCTACCATTTAAAATTTATATTTAAAGTTTTAATTTTTTCTTGTTTTTGTGGAATATTATTAGTTATAAAGGGGAAAATAATAATTATAATTATAATTTCTAAAGTAAACAATAAATATAATAATAATCACGATATGGATGCTATCATGATCTAGCGTTATCTCATCCTTAACTTTTTTCCTGTTGAAGATAGAGACTGAATTCCAATTGCCAAGTTATAGGGCAGCATCTTATTGGCCTAATACCATAGGCAAAAGCAATTATACTGGCCAACAATATCTAATTTTTTTTGTTCACGGAATGAACGTGGGTGTTTTTTGGTAGTATTTTCTCTGCTGATTACGAATATAATTTTAAAATTTCTCTACCAAGCACAGTTTTTGAGATAAAGTGAATTGAAATTTTTTATAAGTTCCCCATAGAAAATAATAGAACAATACTGTATTGAATCATTCGCTTTTCTCTTTTATTATTGCCTATATTAACAGATTTTTACGAATGTATTCTTGCAAAAAATTGTGCTCAAAAGATACGAATTGCTTTAATTAATTAACAGTTTCACAACTCTGATTGAAATAATACGCCTTGTTTGGTTGATGGCTGATAACGAGTTTGAAACTGCATTGAACACAACAGAACTAACAGCTTGGAAAGCTCTGAAGGTTGTAGTGCACTGGGTTACTGCGAAAGAAAAAGGAACCAAATTACGGTGAACTTGAGCCTCTGAAAACCATTTTATGAATTGAGATGCAATCTGTCACTAAAGATTCATTTCCTGCATTCCCACCTGGATTTTTTTTCCTACCAACCTTCATGGCGTTAGTGATTAAAGGTTCCACCAGGATATTTCTACCATGATGAGGTGGTACTAGGGTGAATGGACCCTATTTGCTGGACCCTCCTTCGGGATCTTCCAGATGCCACAGAAAAGAAAGTCCTCAGCAAAACAGTACTAATATGATGAAAGCTGAAGTTTTAACTGTTTGCCGCATTTCAAAACATCTTTGAAATTATATAATAGGGGATGGTGTTTTGCGTAATATGCACATCTTGCGAAATAGGCGTAGAAAATGGAAATGCTTAATATGGAGATTTCTAAAACTTGGTGAGAGATAGAAAATTTCGTGTGTACTTTCAGATAATTACAGGATTAATGAAGATTGTGGTCCATATCTTGTCCCAAATAAAAGAAGCACGGGATTTTTCTTACAATATCAGTATTTGAAGCGATCGATAAAAATGCTATACAGTAGTTTTAACTTTGGAACTAGCTTACGCAATTCATAGTAGTAGTAGTAATCATCCTGCCTTTTTTGTGAATGATTTGTTTCGGGAAGTAGAAAATTTCGCCAAACCCGTTTATTTTTATTTGAAGTTTCTCATCGCACTACAGCCTTTGCTTCTAGGCATTCTCTATACAGTGCGATACATCTTTGGTGCGCTCATTTTCAACTGACAGAATTTGGTGCCCTCATTCTGTTATTTTTATCGTCTTTTGAATGATTACTAAATAAATTTGCAGCAATGACTTTTTATGGTTTTAATCGTTATTAGTTTCTCTTCTATTCTTTTGTCGACGTATGCTGATTAGGCATTATTTTAATTATTTTTTTTGTAAGTTGAGTGTTAGGAATAGAGTGGTTTTCTCTCCTGTGGAGCGTTTTTGGTTGTTTGGTTCTTGTGAGTTGTCTGTGTATTTCTGAGTTCTGTTTGTCCTGCCCTGTTTTATTTTACCCTGCAGGAGAGCTTCCACATAATAATACAATTAGATCTCATACTATGCGAAAGGATAATAATGAAATAACATTACATAAAGGGCATGGGATATTGATAATGCATTTTAAGTCACTCACAATTAAGACTTAATTATCCAAAGTTTCAACGCCTTGATTGAATTGAACGGAAGAGTGCTTCCTGATACACTCCTTATAGACAGGGTGCGCAGGAAGTAGGAACGCGCATGCACCACTTTCTGTGCCTTCTTTCATTTCCGACCTTCGAATTTCTGAGGCAGGAAAGAGTAAAAAAACGAACAATTTAACCAACATAAATGTGGTATTGTATTGCTCCCGACTCAATTCGGAAAAAGCAAAATTTTTGAGTAAAGTAACGTTTCATTGATTTCCATGTACAGTTTTATAATCTCCGACTCAATAATAAATTGATGATAAATCGCAGCACGCGGCAGTCAATCTGAATAATGTCGACTTTTATTCACACTCAACACTAGAAGTGCAGATATTACGAAAGCGGAAATACGTTTAGGAACGAAGTAAGCTAATATTTGTAAACACGGACCCCGTCCATATAACAGAAGATATTTGTATGAATTTCAAACAAGATCTGAAGATAATTTTAATGAATCAACTATGGAAGACTTTTGCATAAAATTCTTGACTGTAACATTCATGAGATACTTCGGAGTAATTCAGTTCATATTTGTTTATTTATATTTGCCATTTAAAATTTAAAAGGTTCTCTAAAAGGGAGGCCATTTTAGCCAACTTCTTCAGAAAATTTCTCAATCAACATGTAAACAAAATATTCATACCTTCTAGCGAAGATGTTTTTAACTTTGGAAAAATGAAGCGAGGACAGCAGGTGAAGTGCGTAAATTAAGTTGTTTTTTTTTGTTTTTTTTTGTGTTACAGGTGAATTAATATTCTAAAGACAGGCCAGTAACTGAGAATTGAGTTTGAATCTTACGCTAACACGTTTAACGTGGTTGGGATTTGGAGGACAGGGATGAAAGTTGAAGATAAGTGAGGAGAAAAAAAGCAGCGGTAAAAAGAAGGAAGCAAATGGACGTTAGAAAGGAGAGGTGGACTGAATCGATCGGTGGGAAGGATCACGACCTTTTGCCTCTATCGATCAGATCAGCCAGTTCAAAACTTCTCGAGCGAATGTCTATTCCGTTTCATCGCTTCCATTAGTCCGTGTTGCCTTCTCCTCCTATTAGAGAAAGTGTCTTTTCCGCTTTTGCCTTCGCTTCCATTAAGGAAGTGTCTACCTCGGTTTGGTTTTCACCTTCATTCCACACACTCACACTGGAGAACGGAAGGAGGAGAACTCTTGACATTCTTCGGCCCATTTGAAAGCACTTCCCCCTGGACACAAAGCCGGAGGTCTCTCCACTTTTCTCTCCACTCAACGTTTTTTTCTTCTAGCAATTTACATTGGAAATTTTTCGTACACGTGATTAATATGCTTTAAACTTTATTGTATTTTGAAATATTTCATCGACGGATGGTCCATTTCAAGCGAGATTTACCTTTAAAATTATTGTAAAAAATTCGAAAGTTTCTTAGCTCAAGATGTTGAATACAAGAGAATTGCGCGTAAAATGTTTGCTAAATTTTTTTGGATTAATATTATGTTTGCTAATATTAATTCCGTTATTAGAAGCTTTAGCAGAAAACTACTTATAAGAATGCACGCGTGGTCTGCACACATATCTTTCCGGCCGTCCGGAAACCTTGAAAACTAATTAAATTTTTCAAATTCTGTTTTCAGAAATATGACCATGAAGGTCTTAGCTCGGCTGTATCAACTTTTCAGGCTTTTTCGTGGACCTCTTCAAGTCGATTGCACGTGCTCAAACAGTGACCGTTAAGAATACCAAGAAGTTAGGACGTGATTTAACAATGAATATACTTTTACTTTCTGTTTATTTTTGATATGGACAGGCGCACGTGACGAATGTTCAAAAATGAAATTCATGTATATTTTTATCTGTCACTTAATTTACCTCATTTTTAATAGAACACCTGAAAAAACTTTTCAATATTATCCAAAAAACGCAACTTTTAGAAAGAAATTTAGAAACCCTTCTTTTTCCTAGATCGCTTTGTCGTACCTAATTCTCCCTCTTGTAATGTTTGCAAGATTTTATTAAGTAGCAGAAGAATGGAGACAGTTGAAATTCCGAACCCGTAGCTTACCATGGGCATGTCCTCCTTCATTATTTAATTTGATTTTTATTGGCCCACTGGGATGCAAGTTAGAATGGACCAAAACGTCTTTGTGGTATTTAGGTATGTACAGGAGTGAAATTCGATATACAGATTCCACTAGGCAAGATAAACATTGTTATGAAGTTTGGACCAACTTTTCCCAGTGGGGGGAGGGGGGGCGGAGTTGTGGGGGTGGGAGTCACTTGGTGTTTAAAACTATGACAGCAAATGTTCTGTCATATGTCATTCGATCGAAAATGATGAGAAACGAAAGAAGATAGGGCTTTTTTACATATTCTAAAGTGCAGATAAAGGAGAAACAAGATAAGAGGAAAAAAAGGGTTTTTTCAAAACACGCTTTTATAGCTTAATGTTTTATTGTTATACCTCTTCAAGCCGGCGTCAGCAATTTGAAAAACTAATTGTTTGGTCGAAACAATTAAGCAATTCGTATAACAATCGTTCCTCCGACTTATGGAGAGACGACGGAAATGAATTGGTGGCATAAAACACGAATCATTGAATCGATTTGAAAAATGTTTCCTTTAACATGCATTGTCATCGGTCCTGTGTATGTGTATCCAATTTCAGCTCTCTAGCTTGTCGGAAAGTTGGTTTAATATTGGTTACAAGATTTGACGGATACACAAATCTAGAGAAAAGCAAGTTGACCTCAGGGATTCCGCTACTTTCCTATAGACGGGGTGCGAGTTTGCAAACATTAGCTTACTTCGTGCCTAGACGTATTTTCGCTTTAGTAATAACTGCACTTCTAGCGTTGGTTGTGACTAAAAGTCGACATTATTCAGATTGACTGCCGAGTGCCGCGATTTATCATTAATTTATTATTGAGTCTGAGATTATAGGGTCGGGACACATTAATATGACCACCTGCTAGTATCCGAAATATCCACCTTTGGCGGCAAGCACAGCAGCTACTCGACGTGGCAGAGAGTCAATAAGTCCTCGGAAGGTGGTTGCAGGTATCTGGGATCATTCGGCGCTCAGTGCATCCCGTAATTCCATCAGTGTGCGTGGTGGAGGGTCCAGCTTGCGGACATGGCGATCGAGATGGTCCCACAAATGTTCAATGGGGTTGAGGTCCGGGGAGTTTGGTGGCCATGGGAGTAGCTTGAATTCATCCTCATGCTCCTCGAACCAATCGTGGACAGTTTTGGCAGTATGGCAGGGAGTATTGTCCTGTTGAAAGGTGCCATCACCCTGAGGAAACGCTGTCGACACGAAGGGGTGTACCTGATCTGCGACGATCGTCAGGTAACGAACAGCATTCGGTGTACCCTCCAGCGGTATCAGTGGATTCGGACCATACCATGAAAAACATCCCCCAAACAGTCTTACCTCCCCCCACCAGCCTGTCCTCTGCCAACGCTGGTATCGGGATGCCTGTTCTCAGATGCTTCCCTGCGAATTCTCCATCGTCCGTCCACTCTGTTCCCCAGAAACCGCGACTCGGCAGAGAAAGCAACCCGTTGCCACTCGGCTGAGATCCAGTGGCGATAGTCCATTGCGAATTGGAGGCGTTTTCGGCGATGTACAGGCGTCAACATGGGTGCTGTTACCAACCGCCTGCTCCGGAGCCCCAACCTCAAGAGGGATCGTTGCAGTGTCTTGGTGCTGACACGCCTAGTGGCCCCACTGTTCATTTGCTGTGTCAGTTTCTCAACAGTGGCACGCCGATTGGTCGTAGCCAGGCGTCGTAACCGATGCTCGCCTCTAGGATCGATGGCCCGTGGGGCCCCGCAGTTACCTCTTCGGTTGCTCGAAACTGTCTGGTTCGTCCAGTCGCGGTACACCTTCACAACGGCAGCCCTAGAGCAGTTCACAAAGGTGGCCGTTTCTGAAATGTTGGCCCCCTTAGCCCGATAGCCAATGATCATCCCCTTTTGCTCTGCCCATGACTGCGACAATTGCTGTGTTAACGGATGCTACCACACATCTGCTCTTATCAGCTTTTAATGATATGCAATGATTTTTTCATCTGCATACCATGGCACGTTCTAACATGTTCGAGGAGAGGTGGTCATATTAATGTGTCTCGACCCTGTATAAAACAGTACACGGAAATCGATGAAACTTTACTCGTTAATTTTGCCTTTTGCGAATTAATTGAATCGGGAACAACACAATATGGAATTATTTTTTTTGGGTTATTTTGTTCGTTTTTTACTCTTTCCTGCCTCAGAAATTCTAAGGTCGGAAATGAAAGAAGGCACAGAAAGTGGTGCATGCGCGTTCCTACTTCCTGCGCACCCTTTCTATATACTGCTCGGGAGGATTAATTTCTTGTTTAATTATGAAGTAGCGGAAAAACTAAGCTGCTTATTGATTTTACAATGTCCTTCTCTCCGTCTGTCCACTTCATATTTTTTATTTTTTATTTTTTGACATAGAATATTGAAATTCGGATTGTAGCTTACGATTGTCATGTACTATTGTTTGGTTTTGATTGGTATATATGGTATATAAAAAAGTGGAATTCGGTAGGCAGGAGCAAATTATCACAGTAGTTTGGATCACATTGTCACTGTAAGGTCTGAGTTCTGGGGGTAATAGTAACGTGGTTCATACTATTATTGACGTTTACTAATGGCGACATATGGCATGTGATATGTCATTCGATCGGAAATGATGAGAAACGAAAGAAGGGAAATTTTTTTTCGATTTTCTAAATATTACGCTAGAGAAGTCAATTTTTGAAGTTAAAAATGCGAATAAAAGGTAAAAAAAATATGGAGGTGTGAAGTGAGAAGATTTTGCATTTAAGTAAGGTGCATTGGATTTTTTTAAACTTTCACAAATGGCAGTTCCACGTACGTGGATGAATGTTTATTTTGCCACCTATTAATGTGAACCCACCATTTTTACCCAATTCCTTTTCACATTGCTCTGATCCGAATGTAAATGTTGCAGTAGGCGTGTTATTATCATATTCATCTTAATTATTTTGTGCGTAATTTAAAAGATATTGAAACATCAGGGACTTTTGCTATTATATTCAGGTGGATGAATAATTTTTTTGCTCACGCTATATTTGCTAACTTAGAACGTCTATTTATTATTTTATTTTTAAAAGGGATTGAAACTGCATTATAATTTCAAGCGAAGGATCTCTAACGTTCATAAACATGTGCTGCTTTAATGTACAGTTTATCTCCCCCCCCCCCTCTCCCCCCTTTTGCTGGGTCCGTCTAACAATATTTAAAAGGCTGAGCATTTAATGAGTACGTTACGGGATTGAAAAGGGGATGCGACGTCAGCTTCAATTAGGCTTTGGCGCCCGTTGTCTAGCCTCTGTGTCAGGTTGATTCAATTTCTACGAGATGCTGACCTTTTGCATTCGCTCCTTTTGACCGTTTCCCTTCATCCGTTTTGCTTCATTTTTGATGAACTTCAGTGCTGCGCTGCCTGCTTTAAGATGGCTTTCGACCTCGGGTGGGCCTGTTTATGCGGCGAGGTTGTCGTGATACATCGGTTTAATTTCACCCTCAATCTACTCGTGTGGATTTGGGTTCAAAATATATTAAGGAATGAAAAAACAGAGGGAAAAGAAAAAGTGGATCCTCTGGAGATTTTTAATTCGTATTTTTACGATCGCAAGAAAAACAATGAGCGTTAATTTTTCGAACGACGTATTTACGTAGCCCAAGTAATTCGCTCGCCCCTTTCGGGATTTTGCTTTATTTCCACCCGACTTTTAATTTTCATTCATCATTTCTCCAATGCCTCGCGGTGAAAAGACTGTCGCTGTTGCCAATTCTAATCCCAGGCTAGTTAGGAACGGCTTCGCTGATTGGTCGATTGAATTATACCAACCTTGATCTGCTGTCGGTTTAATGGGCCGTGAATGGGAAACGTTCTCGCCCGAGCACAAGGACATCGAGGGGGTTAAAGGGATGAAAGGGGTTCCAAGAATAAAGGGTAGGTGGGATGAACGCAGGCTTGTGTGTATTTGTGTGTGAGTGTGCGTGCGCGGAGGAAAACTCTTCCAGCAAAGCGGAAATACTTCTCAGTCTGATGCTCCGATGCGCACGCGTAGTTCTAATTGCTTAATTGAAACTTTAGAGTGCTCTTAAAGAAAATATTCTTAAGGGCCACCAAGTCATTGGAAGTTTTAATACATTCGCTGCAGTTGGCTGTCATTATGAATAGTAAATATAAGAGATAATAAACGTTTTAGAGCGTTAATTGCTCTTCGCTTATTTTTAATGCTGTAACTGGAGCTAGCATAGTGAAGGCAATTCAGATGGTGAAAGCTTCCTATTCTTCTGTTGTACGCAAAATAAATTTCATCCATCTTATGACAATAAAATTCATTTAAAAAAACGATTGCTTGTAAAATTATCTTTAAAGAGTACCCCGTCCCTTTCCTCTCCAAGATGTTAGCGTCGAAAGAAACAGGGTAATAATTTTTCCTCTGTGAAGTAATTACTTACAAGGAAAGTACACGAAGATGTATGGCGCACTCTTTGTTTGCGCGCAAGCATAGTTTGGAAGGGATCGCGTTGTTCGGTGTGGAAGTGGAAATTCAAAAAACACGGGGGGTAAGGGGAGAAGCAAAATCGTTAATAGCGGTCGCCAGCGATTTGCAATTAGAGCACTGTTAAGCACAAGACCTTAATTTTGCTGTACAATTTGGAAGATGAAATAAGCATCCATGAATACTATTTTTATTTAAAATTATAAAGCAGAGCGATACATACCCCCTCACCAACGCAACGTATCACTCGACAGCCTTGCTCTCGTTTCACATGATGCCATCCACGAAGATTTTCGAATTAATTAATAAAATGAAATAATAAAGTAATGAAATAGTTTTTAATTATTATACAGGTTTTTTACTCGAAGGCAATTAGCTAATTTTAATAATTTATTTTTAAAAAGTAAGTTTATTTAGAAACTTGAGAATCCTTTCAATTGTCGTCTGTCGCTACTTCCATCGCTTTCGTATGAAGTGGATTCGTGCTTATTGTTGAGTAGTGGAAGAAAGAAGTTCCGTCAAGCGCATTAATACACCCCCCCCACATACATATCTCCTTAACTATAGCTTTAACAATGGATTCTTTGTATGGCTATGTGTTCTCAATTTTTTTTGTTTTATTGGTTTATTTTGAAAGAAACAAAATTTAGTGATTTCTTATTTTGCAAGCATCAATAGGAGCTTTAGATGAGTAACATATTTCTGTTTGGAGAAAAGCTTTGAGATATAAGTTCGTGTACTACTCTTGTTAGTAAGGGTGCTTAGATTGCATTGTTATACAGGGCGATTCTAAAGTGATGCAATCCGTTTTTCCGTTATATCTCCAATAAAAATTTTTATAAAAATGCTATTTTTGAAGTTCAGGTCGTAGAAACGTCATTTTTATGTTTGAGGAGACAGTCACATGACACAGGATTTGTTCCTTCAAAAGTGTTCAAACTGAGTTTCTTATAAAGTTTGCAGTAGATGTGCTGAATGAATAAGCCAACAATACACATTTTCGTTCAGAGATTCATTGATGTTGGTGTTAGCTTACCTGGTGTCACGCAGAAATTTGATAGTTTGCAGTGGAAGATTAATGCTACGGTCCAAAAAGAACTAAAGACACAGATAAACAGTATTGTGATTTAAAGAAACTTATTTATTTAACCACAAAGTAAATAAGTCAATCAATGTACCCTCTAACACGAGGGTAACGGGTGGGTGCAAAGACCCTAAAGTAATTAAATTAGGAATAATTTCCTGAGAACTTAAAGGGAATTATAATAAAAAAAATGATAAGAATTATTTTACCAAGGCGCGTGGCCTTGCAAAGTACTGAGGCATAAGCGTAATCGATACCTGAACACATTCAATTTAACGAATATGACTAGCGCTTGTAGCTTAAGATACAAAAAAAAAACAAATTATTTAAGAGCTAAATTTTAGAGTCCATAATTTCCGGAGTTACGCTGGGTATGCTCCTCTCATCCAAACTGGTAATCAATCCCACTAAGCAGTCCAGTCTGCTGAACACCACGCTCGCTGGCTTGCCGTATAGTGAGAAACGGAAAAATCTGCCTACCGTAAAGAAAACGGCAACGCAAAGCGTACGAGGCTCCGCTGCGGGCGGCACTATAACGAACAAAAAGAATTGGGTCTCAGATATGAAATTAGGCTCAAGAAAACGCTTACATTAGAAGCATTATTTATAGGAGAACAAATAACTATTACACAGGGCTCTAAGGTGGCGACACCATTTTGGACAAGCATAAGGCTGAGCGGACTAAAAGGGAATAATAGAGAGAATAGTGGACCTACCTGAATTATGGGCCAAGATAGCCGAGGCCTTCCGCAGCGAAGGCTCTTATCGTCCACGGAGCTACGAGGCGTAATGGCTCGCAGCTGGCGTCCGTGAGTGTGGCGAAATCCTCTCCGAAAATTCGCACTGCTTCCTTAGGAAGTCCGTCAACCACCGTCACCGTTCTTGCCGCCGAGGTCGTGAAGACGTAGTACAGTAAACCAGTCACATTAACCTCTGAGAAGGTGACCTGCTGTAGTAGGGCACTGGTGAAGCGACTCACTACGCTGGCTGCTAATGGTCGGATCCCTTGTCGGTGCGAGACTTCTCCTTGCACGGCGGGGGCTCCTGACTCCGTCGCCTCTGATATAGCTAATGATGATAGCACGCACAGTCGGTCGTCGTCCAAACGCTGAAGTGATATCCGCCAGTCGTTTTCCCTGGGCCGAGTATCACTGTAAAAGTCTGGAAAGTTTACATTATCATTAGATATTTTGCTCCCTCGATGCAGTTGGCTTCTTCTGCCACTTTCCTCTCTCCCGAGAGAATCTCTTTCTCGCCTAAATGCAGGCCGAGAATTTCGAGTCTTAAATTCATAAGCTGGGCGATAGACATTTACGTCCTTACGATTCAAGTCCCGGTCCACTTCTCCTTTATTTTCATTATTCCCGCGCTCAGCTGTCGTCACCACGCCCTCTACACCACGACGCTCCCGCTGCGCGCTTTTTCCATTAGTCCTTTGCCACCTGTTGCTTATCTTCCCAATAGATGGCATCGCGCCTTCTTGTTCGGAGCAGACGACGCTCTCGCGCTCGCATCTTTGATCTCCATCAAGGCTCTCGCCATCATCGCTGCGTGACACCTGGAATATGATTTCGATCACCTTGTCTAATGTCATTAGATTTCTACCCCTGGACTCATTGTAAAGAACTTATGTAGGAAAACGACTCGAAGGCCTAGAACCCATTAATGGATAACCTACGCAACATTCGCAGCGGTACGTTAGAAGCTGTGGCTGCAAAAGCATGTCGTCAAGTAGAGTTGTCTTTGGAACAGAAAGTTCTCAGTTTCACAGTAACAGAAATATAAGACAGCCAAAATCCCCATTTATGTGGAATAGTAGTTTCTTTTCTTCCTTTGGTGTTTCCCAGTTTCACTTTTGCTAAAAATTACGATATAATAAAAAAGAAACGGCAACAATTTTGTATTCATTTTTTTTCTCTGTTCAAGAGCTATAACATTAAATATGGGTTGCAGATTTCGAGCTTTTCTAGTAATACAAAATCAGTTTTTTTCATATCGGGGCTTCGTTGTCTCTTTTTTGAGAAAAAAAAGTTTTTGAGAACTCTACTTTTTGTTTTCTTACTAACAACTTCACAGGATATGCATAAATTTAAGAGCCATTAACACTAAGAAGCGTGTCGTTACTAAGAACAAATTAAACTTTTTACATTCATGTAGGTTGTGACGTTCCGGGTAAATTGAAGTCACGTTTGTCCTATGAAGGGGTGGAGGAAGTAGTTTTGCCGTTTGTCGTGTTTTATGTGTTGAAGTGTAAATGCATATGAAACAATGTTGTGATTCTTAATTGTTGTGTAGTTCTTTGTTGGCGATCGTAATAAATGCTCGGTTGGAGGGGCAATTGTTAGATGCGTTTCTGAGAAGATCTCTCATCCTCCGGCTGAGTATTGTTGCGGTCGTTTTCTGGGAAATTGTATACGTCATCGGCTTTTTGTTTTGTTTTTTTTGAAGAGATTCCTTTTTTGTTTGATGTGTGTGAAAAATTCTCGGAGCGTGATAGATGTACGAAAAACGCTGAGTTGAATCTTGAATCTCCTGTTCGAAAACAAGGATAAGTAGAAAATTACGTATGAATGTCCTATGAATTAATTACCCTTTTAATGCTGTAATCTTTTTTTTTTTTTTGAACTTGTGCGACCATAATTCGATTTCGATATTGGTGTATATCGTCGGAAGAGATGTTTGATACACTTGGTATTGAATCGTAGGGAAGCCATGAAAAGACAGCTACAACCATATTCAATCGGAAGTGTAAATTCGTAAATGAAAAACGGCGATAAGTGAGCATACAAAGACGGTTATCCATAAAGTGAAGAAAACTGGTCAGTTATGAATTTTGCTTAACTTTCCGGCGTTGGGAACGGCTCATCGAACTAGATAAAAATGAACAGGGCTGAGTTTAATGGTGTCAGTTGTCCTCCCGTTTTTGACATTTATTAAAATTGAACTCTTCTCAGCAATGCTCCGATGCCAGATACGTGGCATCACTCCCATGAACATTTCGCAACACTGTATTGAATATTTATGTACATTAGTTACCGTAATAGGCTAATATTAGAATGCTTATATGTCTAGCTGAGCACCTTGCCGTGATCTAAAGTATAGTAGCGAGATATGGGAATTTATTGAAAAGAGATGCTTGGATAGTTGGTAGTACTAACTTGGCGTTCTCGTGTAGTGTTAGAAATCACCCACGAATTTCGTCAGAGCACAGGGCTTGCCAGTGGTTAACATGACTGTAACCTCCGTGCTTGCCAAGAGGGGTCTCTGCTCTTCCCCCCTGTAATAAATGAAAGGAGGCGCACGACGCTTGCGAGCGTAAATTAATTGAGAATATTTGATTCGGGAGCACGAGAGAGTTCATAGTCATTTCGGTTAAGCTAATGCTCTCCCTCTATACCTCGTTTTCAAAAGGCAAATTCCCTTCTGCTACTTTGAAAATGGAACACGGGCAGGAGTGCCGGTAATCAGTGTGCATAAGCACCGTCTTGTATTTTGTAGATATATGTTAGTAGAGTATATTACAGGTTAATTATAGGGGCCCCTAGGGTAATAGTTGATTGGGATTTAGTTATAAGGTATGTTATAAGAGTTCTTGCAGAATATTGAGCACAAATAAACTAAATGTATTCTAAACTAAATATCTCAATGTCGGGTGTAACTTCATTTTAATTTTGGGTCCCGAACCCTAGCTTCCTCTCACCTCAAAACATATCGCTAGACGCGGGGTGTCCTTGAGCTTTTATTGCGGGGGTGGGGGAGCGTTTCAAGGTCAATAATTTGCTAAATGTCGAGCCTTCCAAAAAAAGTTTACACGTTTGAGTCAAAGAAAACGTGTATAAGCATTTTAGTATTAAACTTATTCGCACATCTTGAGATGAATACAATTTAACTCTTGACCTCTACAATTACAAGATGCACTCAAAGTGGTTGGCATTAGCGTCCAGACTCAATTTTGTATGGCGAACTCTCGCTTTGGCAAAACTGGCCAAATTGCCAAGATTTCAATGCCGTTTCAATTTCTTCTTGAAGGATCGCCAGACGACATCCTTTAGGGTCCTTTAAGTCTAAAGGTCTAAAATCAGGAGAATGTGCGGAAACTCGATATCACTTGTTCATCCTATCCAGTGTCTTTGCAATTTTCAATCCTGATAAGCTTGCACGTCTCGCTGGTAATGCGGTTATGCGCCATCTTAATGAAAATCATGTGCATAGATAAAACGAATGTGCGTAGCGTATACATTGTGCAATCATTTTTGGCGAATCTAGTGAATAAATATTCATCATCATCACGAGATAAGCAGTAAGATAGAGCCGAGTTCGGCAAACATTTTGTGTTAAAGGCTAAATATTAGATAATGCAATTTCTGCGGGCCTACTTTTGATATTTAAGGATACTCAAAAATAGATAGGCCTACGTAAATAATAAGCAAAAAATAAACCTCTGACGCGTTTCGTTTGAGACTATCATTGCGGGCTTAGAGTTACAAAAAATAAGAACACAAGCAACATAACTTAGCATACTTAAGGAGAAAAATTAAGCAAAAACTGTGGAATGGAACAACCAAAATAGGAGGGAACCTCTAACCCACAAGGAGATTTGAAAAATGACGAAGTTACATTTTGTCTCTCATCGCTGAAGATGGCTATTTGGTATCCAATATTTCAAATCCCCTTGTGGATTAGAGGTTCCCTCTGGTTTTTGACGTAAAGAGAAACGTATCTAGCAGTCAGGTTTGAGAAAGCTGATCGGTGGATGTAAAGGCTTGATCCAAATGATCTAGTCCAACAGATGCAATCAAAGTCATTCAATTCTTTGGATTTGCTCATCTTACTTAGCTTCAGATGCTAGATACCGCAAGTTGCCCGATCTAAATATTCTGATACGGCATTTAACTGCTGGTTATTTTCCTATTAGAGAGCTGTTGAGAACGTAACATTCTGTTGGTATTTTTGCTTGGAATTCATTGATGATCTTTTTGATTTTCAATATGATCATAGTTCTATGAATTGCTAAAAAACAAATCAAAAACCAAAATATACCGTTGTTTGAACGGTCCACAAAGGCGAACTTAACCGTTATTGTTCAGCCATGAACGTTGGTGTTCATTAAATTACTCTATGAATGAAATATCATGAAATATCATTATTGTACTTTGTCTAAAGTAACATGTTCAGATTGTAAGGCTTGCTACTTGGAGTCCGCTAAACATAGTCTCATGATTCGTGCAGTGTATATTTAAAATACTCCGATATTGGGGAGTTTTTAACCTCACGATATAGATATATAAACAAATTCAAGGCTGGGTGGATAAGTTTGCTGCTTTAATGACGTGGTGCTCTCGAAAATGCTCTGAAAAATATGGTTAATTTTAATAATATTTTGAATAAAAATCCGCCCTACTTTCGCATTCCATCATCTGTCATTAAACTTGCACGATAAAGGCTCTCTCCAGGTTTAACGTCAAAGCTCTGAACGTGCATTTAAAAAGAATCGCAAGAGAAACGACGTTTGGGTGTTTTTAAGCTTTGCTTTTTTGTAAAGAAAAAAAAGGAGAGTCTCCTCCATTGAAGGCGAAAAAGTTTCTTGACAAAATGTTCACGTGGCGTAGGGGATTTCCTGTTACGTGTCTTATACATAAAACATGGGCGACGAGATTCGAAGGCGGAAGCCCCGTTGCATCAAGCGGGATCAATTTTCACAAGTTAACGATTTTAACGTTACACGAACCGCTAACGGTTGACTCGCAATGCACTGATAAAAAGAATGTAATGTGGAGTTGCTTTGAAAATCATCAGGTGCTAACTGGGAACTCCCATCGATACTTCGATTTAAGTCGATGATGATGATGGTGGTGGCGATCTACCTTTGACGACCCGGTTCCCTTAAAGGGCGCGGGGAATCTTTTTAAGGGTAAACTTTTACTCAAAACTTTAAAGCTAAATAAATCTCCTGAGTGCATTAAACTTGCCGAAATTTATTAAAAATGACGAAGCAAATCTAAAGAGACCTTAGGGATGGAGATTGACAAGCATTTCATATTCGTTTAATTTTTCATTTTGGTTGAGTAGAAACTGTTAGACGATTATTAACATTGTATATAATATTGTGAAATTTCCTCTCTATAAGATGGATTTTTTTAATTTTCCGAATTTTTTTAAAACAAACTCTAAATTATAGAGTATTTTTAACACCTAAAACACCAGAAAACATCCACGTGCAGTGTACTTTAGTGGTTCTATATAATCTTAATGTTTGCGCTTCATTTTGAGTTATTATTTAGTCTCCCGATATCTACATGTAAAATGTAAAGGGGCCGCTCCAACGAGAATTAGCAAACAGAAATTAAGAATTTAAAATGCTCTCTTTTCTTAAAAATTCTTATTTAGTAAGAAATCTTCCTTCGCCAAATCTTTGGAGTTAGCAAATTTCATCAAAACTTCAGGGTTTTTCATAATTCCGTGAAACATTTCAAAAATTCATGACAAGTAAACTGAGTAACGAATCGTAGTAAATCTTACAGCAATAAGAGGAAAATTATTATTGTTTTAAAAAAATCCTCCGCGCTTAATTGCCGTAGCTGGTAGTAGCGAGAGAAATGGAAAATATGGCATTCAGGATATGACGCATAGGAAAAGAAGATACTGCGTTAAATGGTTGGTCATCCCGGTCCCTGGATTTAAACCCTGTGTGATTTGGTGGGGGGGGATTCGTCAAGGTCATGGTCTTTGTGCCTCTATTCTCCGGTAACCTATTGGATCTTCGCAACCGTATCACCCTTCCCCATCTGCCTGCCAAAAGTAAGTAAACACCAATAAGACTTCATATATATGCAAATTTATATCTACTATTATTGTTGTTGCCGTTACTGTACAATCAGCTATAACCTCAAGTCAGTAAAATTGTTGATTTAGCAGCTGAGGTGTCTGAGAAGGGTTAAGGAACACGAATTAAGCGTCTACAAAAGAGCAGCGCTGACTAAGGATAGAATGAGCTCAAACGCTGGGGAGCAAGTACAACATATCAACAATGGGTGAACTGAATTTATTTAAGAAATTTGAAACCACTGGAATGAAGCTTTATAACAAGCAGACAAATAATAGAAGAATTTAAACAGGCAAATGGAAAAACAATATCCATTTCCTAAATCACAAGGGAAATGAAAAAGCTGGATATCATGAACGAGTAAATCGTCGCAAGCCTCTCACTAGGGCGAAGGACAAGAAGGATCGTTTAGCTTTTGCTAAGAAATATTTAAACAAACATGTGGAATTTTGACACATTTTATGGGGAAACGACAGCAAATTTGAAATATTTCAGAAAAAAGCAAATATTTACGTTCAGAATGGAACTAATTTGACACTAATAACATGAAACCCACTTTGAAACATTCTCCGTCATTCATGGTCTGGGGTTATTTTGGAGAAAATAGGACTGGATATCTTCATTTCATCGACGGCATTATGGACCGATTAGCCTACAAAAATATTCTTGGCTAACATTTCTTTCCTTCCAAAGTCCAAATTGGTTTCAAGAGAATGGTTGGCTTTTTCAGCAAGGCAACGACTCAAAACACACAGTACATTCCGACAAACAGCAGAATTTTTTTGCAATCCATAAGAATAGCGTTCTTCCATAGCCAAGTCAATCTCCGGACATTAATCCAATCGAACATTTGTGCGATGCTTTGGACAAAAAGGTTTCCACTATCAAAAGAGTTTGCTAAAGTCTTAGCATCAAATACTTGCTTCTGAAGTTGGTGGAATGCATCCCCAGATGATTTGAAGAAGTAATCAAGGCATAAGGACGACTAACCAAATACTAACAACTGCTTTAACAGCAAGTGCTTGTTCGTGTTAACATATTTTTGGCGGGCAGGTGTATGGTTTATTGATAATAACTCTTTTTTGGTAAATATAAATCCACGAAATTTCTGTCAGATGATTGTAGCTTTAAAATAGATAGAAAGGATAAAAATTATTTTTCATAAATTGCTTGCAATATACTAGCACTTAAATAATTTTTTTTCCTGTTAACTTTTTTTTTCTGTATGTTTATAATGAATTTTTAAAAATGTCTCACGGATATTTATGAATAATCCTGTATACACTGCCCTGCCAAAAGTATCCGAATACCCATATACATAGAGGTTTTGTCGAATATCTAGAAAAGTACTTGACGAATTATGCTGAAACTTCAGGAATGTAAAGAGCATGTTACTCATCATACATGTACTGTATATCTCAGCGAAGGCAAATACGGGACCAGCAACAAAATGAACAAAAAATAATGTTTGGGATCACCCTGAAATGGGTTGTAGCTGTAGCATATGATTATGATGCTTCTTTTGCTTATTTTCTGTGTTCATTTGGATGAGAACAGCACGTGTATTCATGGAGATATAAAGGTTTCTTGGAACATGCAGGATTTTGAATCCAATGCAATGCCATTTTTAGGAAACGACAAACTACAGTAGAGATAATACCTTGCAATCAGAATATAAAAATATGAGTAATTTTACTAAATGATGTTTAACTGCGCATGCGCAAGAGTTATTAAAAAGTCTTTTGCACAGTTTATTAGCCAAATGTATAGAGATACTCTTATAAAAAGCCCAAGCAAATACTGTAAAAATTCAGAAAGATATCTCCGAAAGAATGAGTTGTATTTCAGTTAGTCTAAACGATAACTGGTTTTCTCCAGATTTTTATTTCTGGACCGAACACGGGTATCAACTTCTTTCCTTAATACAATAAAAGAAAAGAAATAAGAAGGGTCTTATTTCTTTTATTGTATTGAACATATCCACATCTTTTCTCCCCTTTTATATTTCTTTCCATAAGTTAATAAGAAGGCAACTTTCTTTTTTTTTTTGTTCAATTTGTTGCTCTTTCCCTAATTGCCTTTGGAACAAACCTTCGCTGAAGTATACGAGTAAAACATGCTCTTTACACCCTTGAAGTTTCAGGATAATACGTCAAGTATTTTTGTAGATATTCGACAAAAGCTCTATATATAGGGACGTCCGGATACTTTAGCAAGGATCGTGTAAATATTTATATTCATATAGATAAAACATAATAGAAATTACCTCCTTCCGGAGATATGTCCAGTGTTGCCAGATTGGGCTACAAGTAGCGAATTGGGCTATTTTTGAAAGCCCGGCGCTACTAAATTTTGAAGTTTGTGATTTGCGACTTTTTGGGCTACTTTTATAGAAGACTTGGGCTACTAAATGGAAGTTTGGGCTACTTAAAAAACACGTTTATTTAAACGCCAAAAGACCTATTTAAATCTTGGGGTCGAACTTTAGTTGAGTTTACAGAGGCAGCCGCCAGAGAGCATTCGGTAATGGAAGCCCAGGACAACGTATGTTGATCCCGCAGAAATGGTGGGGGACACAAAAAATAAGAAATTACAATAATACTGTCTATTTTTTAATTTAAAAATATTTTAATGTAAATTGCTATAGAATTTCATTGTAAATATACATTTTATATTAATTTAAAATTATCATTTGTTTGTTTAGAGTGATTAGTGAGACCAGCCGTAACTGTCATGGAAGAAAGAATAGACTGCTTTCTAGTCTTTCTTCCAAGGTAACTTACAGTCGAGTCAACATATTAAATTCCGGATAATAGAACACTCTGCTCATGATAGACATTTTGCATTTCTCGAATAATTCTCTTGTTTATTGTAAACTTGGTTTATAAGAGAGCGTTTCAATTGCCCGACGGGTTCGTCCGTACTACGAAAACCAAACTACTATTTCCGAAATGTTTATCATCTGTACTGTTGAAGAGGAGTGCCAGTTGTTTAAAACGGCTGTGATTACATCGCCTGCATTGTGCTGTGGTCGTAAGCAGCTGAGTGTGGCGCAGGGCAGTGAAAAAAGGACTGCATGGTGGAACGGTGAAGTCCAAGAAGCTGTCAAGGCAAAGAAGGAAGCCTATTTGCTATGGCTTGCAAATAAGTCACCTTCGAGTCGAATGCGGTATACTGAGGCGCGAAAAGCAGCAGCAAAGACAGTATCAACAGCTAAAGCCAAGACCTGGGAGAAGTTCGGGGAGAAATTGGAGGCAGACTATGGTTCGGCAAACACGGTATTCTGGCAGATCATGCGCCACCTCCGTAGAAAGAAGCCTTTCATCACAAACTATTAAGACTGCACAGGAAACTTCTGAAAACAGAGGAGAGCGTATTGATAGGTGGAAGGAAGACTTTGCATCTCTTCTCAATCCGGTGACGCCAACAACTGAGGCACATGAGGTGTACCTTGGAGTGGAGTGTAGTCATGGTAGTATCACCGAAGCAGAAGTCAGATGGGCAATTAAGTTCTTGAAGACTGGTAAAGCTGCAGGTGATGATGAAATCCGGTCCGAGATGTTAAAAGCCTTAAACCAGGATGGTATCCTGTGGCTGACTAGGATGTATCAGGTTCTTTGGACATCTGGCCTGGCCCCTAAGCAATGGCAGACAGGAATTGTGATCCTATCTTCAAAATGGGAGATCAGAGAGATTGCAGCAACTATCGAGGCATCTGTTTACTCGGCATTCCTGGGAAAGTGTACGCTAAGTGTCTGGAGAAGAGAGGTCGGGAAATAGTCGACTCCAAACTGTCGGGGGTACAGTGTGATTTCTGATCTGGCCGCAGCACGACGGATCACATCTTTGCTCTAAGGCAAATCTTTGAGAAACCCTGGGAGTATGCAAAAGATGTCTACGCTTGCTTTGTGGACCTCGAAAAAGCATATGACAGAGTTTCTCGGGAGAAGCTCTGGCAAGTGTTGCAAGAGTATGGAGTGGATGGGCAATTACTGGTTGCTATCATGTCTCTGCATGAAAGCTCTGAGATGTGTGTCCGGATAAATGGCATTAAGTCAAGACCGTTCACTGTGCCAAGGGTGCGTACTGTCGCCCCCCTTATTCGTTATCTTTATGGACTGGATAGACAGGGGCAGCCGAGGCGATGAGCGTGTTTGTGTGGGCGACTGCCTGGTGGAGAGGTTGCTCTTTGCTGACGACCTTGTCCTCCTTGGATCTTCTCGCACTAACCTTCAGCATGCACTAGACCGGTTTGCAGCCATATGTGAAGAAGCTGGGATAAAGATCAGTGTGGCTAAGACTGAGGTTCTGGTCCTTTCAAGACAGCCTGCTCAGTGTGCTCTCCATGTTAGGGAAGCCCCATTGAGACAGGTGAAGAAGTTCAATTATCTCGGGATTACATTCACGAGTGATGGGCGGCAGGAAAAAGAATTGGATGCTCGGATCGGTGCAGTAAGCTGTATCAGACGTGAATGTAGTGATCCATGGTAACGAAACGCGAGCTGGGTAACAAAGCCAAGCTCTCAGTCTTCAAATCTATCTTTGTTCCCATTCTCACCTATGGTAATGACCGAAAGAGTGCGAACGCGGGAACAAGTGGCCGAAATAAGATTTCTGAGAGCTGTGGCAGGTGTTACCCTACTAGATAGAGTGCACAGCAGCACAATAAGGGAGTCTTTCGGTGTTGAGCCGCTACTTCTCCGCATTGAGAGACTCACTTGCTCTGGTATGGGCACGTAATACGGATGCTGCAAACTGGCCTTCCTAGGCAGTTGTTATTTTCCAAGCCGGAGGATTAGAGATCAAAGGGTCGGCCTAAAACCAGGTGGCTAGACTACATGGAGAATCTGAGTTCGAGTCGCTTGGGTATTACCAAGATTCGAGTCACCAGGACATGTGCCTGATGGCGGAAGATCGCGAACGCTAGAGATCCTCCATAGGGTTGCTGCCCCCGCGACCCTAACGGATAAGCGGGTTTGAAAAGTAAGTAAGTTTATCATCAGTAATTATTGGCTTTCGATGATCATAATAACATGCAGAAAGCGAGGATGATTTTAGTTTGTTCTTTTTGTCGGGTAACGTAACGTAGCTTCACTGGAAATTTCAAACATAAATACTGTACTCAGTCTGACGAATATAAGGAAACTCGGTAGAGCAATAAATAGCAGGTGTACGCATCCGCCAGCATACTGCTATAGAAATTATAAATATTCGAGTTTAGCGATAGGTATACATAAATAAAACTTAAAAGACATTGACTATACAATTATTGAATTAATCGTATACAATTACTTTCTAAATTTATTCACAAATAGTGATTGATCTCAGGTTTGTTTTCTTTTGTAAATTTTTATTCGCTTTCCGCTGTGGTTAGATAAACGAAGCTTACCCACCAAGCTCTTAGAATTAGCTGTTGGTTTTCCCATTATCATGACGACAGTTTTATAAACACTTCTCCTGTCTTCATTTTTTGGAAATGTATAAAATTAAAAGATTTTAAAACATAAAAAAACCATAAGGTACTACGCGTTTGACCAACTATGGTGGAGCATACAAATTGGGCTACTTTTAGGAAAATTTTGCGACTTTTTGCCGTTCGGCTCGCTACTTTGCGGAGTTAAAATCTGGCAACCCTGGATATGTCTACCCCCCCTCTTTCCGAAGTTTTTTCTCGGTACACCTATTTGAGAGTTCTTTGAAATTTTTTAACGTGAAATGGGATAGCCAGAGTAAAACGTTTAAGAAACACTGCCTTTGAGTACATCGTTTTAGTTAAAGATTTTTCTATCAAAAAATGGAAGGAAAAATTCTGCGACCTTGGTTCGAACCAGGAACCTCTGCTGTCATGGCCGACGCCTCTACCAGTTGGGCTATCGCAGACATCCGGACAGCCATGCTGTCTCAAGGTGTCTTAAAGACAACCAAGTTGTCAAGGTTGAAAGCCTAATGGGAGGCGGGCACCTTGGTCACAGATCGAGAATCTCTCCTATCCAACCATCAGAAAGTTTGTGGAACTCACATATAATTTAAATAATAATTAATATTATAAACTGGAGATAAGCCTACCAAGCATCAGGTAAAGATGCTTTAAATCGTTTCAGTTGTACACGTTTCGGCTTTGTTGCCACTCTTCGTCAGGGAATTCATAAAATGGAGAAGACGACATTTTGTTTTAAATGAGATATAACGAATGGATGGATTACAAAGAAATTAAAGATGGCAAATAAGAATTAAAGAGTAACAATTAAAGAGTGAAGGCTATTAATGGATTTCGGTAGGTTTAACCATTTGAAATAGATTTTGCGATACAATGAAAAAGGCGTAACAATGAAATTTATCGAATAAAATTTCGGTTCTTGGAGGTTTTATGCATTTCGATGGGTTCATGGATAGCAATTAGCTTTTGGTTGCTGAATAAAAGAACTGTGTAAACCAGTGGTTCTCAAACTTTTCGCAATCACTAAAATAAAATTTTTAACAATAACGTATCACTCAAATAAAATAACTAACAAAATATTGCCAACGATCCTTTTCAAGTCGCACCAGTTTACCGTTGCAGACTGTGTATTGGAATATTTTTTTCCTCATGTAAGCAAACGCCCACTTCATCATACAGCGAGTGGTAAAATTCTTTCTTGTTGGAATCCTATGCAAAATTCTCTAACAGAAATGAATCCGATTTTCTTATCTTTGTGTAAATAAAGGGGAAGAATGAAAGAAGATGTTTGAAGGGAGAGCAAATAAACAGGGAAAACGATACTTCAGCGAGCCTAAGAGTTTCAGCAAACATTACATGATGGTGGATGAAATTCGGTTTTGAGCCAGGTGTAAGCTATGAAAGCCGGCTTTTCTCTTCCTGAAGAAGAGGGGCTTCGTAGAAAAGGTGGTGGAATTTTTTGCTAGGCCTCCCCTGCTCCTCCAACAGGAGGCAAAGCCAACTTTGCCAAAGGCGAGGGTTTTCAATTTTAATTTTTAAGATCACATGATTGATGGGCAGTGAAGGCTGTATTTCAATGTGTACCGACTGTCAAGAACTTAATTGAGTTTTCGATTAATGATGGGGAAAGATCAATACCAATTTTAATGACAGAATGCAGCGAGACATTAAACACCTAGCGCGCATGCTCGTTGGCTAATCGTAATTGTCAAACTTCTTAGTGTCATTTTTCATCGCGATTCAATCAGATGTGACGCTCTTTGATTTATTAGCGCTTACTCGGATTTTAGGCGAATTTCACCTACAAAGCAAACTTTGCTTGCTTGGGTGGCAAAAAATATAAAAATGAGTAGTACGTGATGATTTTGGCATGGTGCTTTTGTTTTGATTTTAAGTCGACGTAGGATGAGCTGTTGGAATATTTACCTAAAAAGTTATAAAATTTTAATAAGATCTTAGGTGTTTATTAAAACAACCATGATGTCATCTGAAAAGGATTTAAGCATCAAAGCAATGCTAAGGCAGATTAATAAAGGACATAAAATGACTAGGATTTTACTTGGAATTTTAACCATTATCCTGCTAACGCCACTCGATATTACATTTTCTTGTGTCAAGCCAAACATTCCATTATTACTCATTTATATAGATTATCTTCATAAAAAATGTCGATATAATCTCTAAGTGCTTTTCTTAGTTTTAATAGGATGCTTGTTGTTAATAATGTCCAAAAGCACCGCCTTGTTGTGATGACTTTTCTGCAGTACAAAGCTGCAAGCATTTTTTCTAAAGAATAAAAATTTTCTCCGTTGCTTAAAAATTTTATATTAAATGGTTCAGGTTAAGTAAATCACACCACGATAATGGTTTGTTTAATATCGATTTAATAGATAGAAGCAGTAATATCTTGAAATTTTTTACCGCCTTAGACTTGAGAAAAAAATCAAAGCTAAAATAAGGACAAATGCGTTTCCGTCTAAGATCATCCATCTGGGACTGTAGTTGATCTAAGAACGAAACGCATCCTTAATAAATTCTTACTGATGCAACATAGAACCTTTCTCCTTATTTTTTATTTGTGCAACATGGACCCAACTTACTCGTGTGATAATTCAGAAAAGTTTCTTGCAAGCTGTAGAATTATAATGATTAATAAAAATTGGTTTTAAAAAAACAATATTTCTCGTAACCCTGTTAAAGAAATCTCATATCTATCGAGAATACCTTCCTCAAATTTAAACGACACAGTTTTATTAACAAATGTTGAGGATACCAACTTCATTAAATACAGGGTGCGGCAGAATTGATTAGACGATTTAAATTTTAAAATAAGTTTTTTATTGTTAGAGGTAAATAGTAATGCTTACAAAATAAGAAAGTTTGTAGAAAAACATTTTATGTGAGTTTACTAAGTTTTAAAATAACATCACTAAGATGGCCTCTATTATTCAGCAAGCAAGTTTCTGCACGTCACTTGAGAGAGCACCATTGTCATCCTCAGCATTTATAATGGAATTTGTTGAATTGCAGTTGTGATTGATTCTTTTAAATAGTCTATGCTATCAGGGCGATTCTCGTAGAATTTTTGTTTTAAATACGCCCATAAACTTGGGTCATTTTTGCTTATATACTTGAGTTATAGTTTGTTTTGTTTCCAGTTTTCTTTTATTTAAAAATGTACATTACCATTCTGTTTCACTTATTAATTTCATTCATACCCTGAAACCGTGGTATCCACTAAATTGACTGTATATCAAGAGATTAAGAGTGAACATCTCAACAAAGACCCTGCTAAAATATTTTAAGACATCATCTTTATAAATAAAATTTGACATGAGCGTCTCGTTTCATTAGTCAGTTTTGACGTTCTTTTATCTTCACTATGGCTGTCCCAAAATAGACGATAGCAACTGTATCATAGTGAGTTATTAATTGACAATTTAATTCGTTTATTTAATACCGTGCCATGAGAGAGCACAGATAAATAAATAGAGATCAGAAGATAGGGGGTGGGAGGAGGAAGAGACCGTTTAATGGGAAAATAATTCTTTTTATTACCGGTTAATCTTTATTTATTATAAAAGTTCCCCTTACTTCTTGGTCTCCTAATGAATTTTGTCATTTCATTAAGAGAAATAATTGCTCTCAGATTATCTCTAGGAAAGAAGAGAAAAACTTTGAGGATATTAATTTTTTTTATATTTTAGGAGGATGGGGAAATGATGGTTGTGGATACAGGGAAAGAAAAACAAAGGAAGAAAGAGAAGCGAATTCAAAGGGATAAGGATAAAACGAGTTGGAACACTTTGCTAGCGATTTTAACGATACTTCACCCAAAACTCTTTAGAAGCGTTTTATCCGGAAAAAAAAATTGATAAAAAATAGGAAAAAAGAGGTTCCTTAATTCTGGATTCGACTAAAGGCTTTGTTGTTCCAAGAAAAAAGGAGGAAAAGAAAAGATGGAAGATAAATCATTTCTGTCCAGATCGATGGCTTTTATTTTCAGCGACAACATCGTTCGTTCTCTTTTCTTTTCTCTTTGCCAAGAGCCGTTATCCACACGGGACCCCTACAATGGGATCCTTCGATTTCCTTAATTACGATTGGTAATGGGGGTGTCAGATGGCCCCTGGCGAAATCTCACCTAAAGGAGGGGGCTCCATTATACCCCCACCTCCCGACGCCCCTTCCACAGAGCTTCCCTAAAGAAACAGCCAAGGTTAATTGCAGCATGATCGCCCAGGGCAAACGAACCAGGGAAGGGAAACGGAATTATGGGTAATATTTGTTTCCCATTAGGAGATTCAGGAAATGAAAGTGTGCTTCCTTTGTTAGTTTTTACGCGCAACTGCCGTTAGGAAATTAAGGCAGAAAATAATATTAACAATAGAAACCACTATTCCACTTTGTATTGATTCGTATGTACATTACGTTGGCTATGCCTACGTCATCAGGGAGTGAGGAAGGTTACAGTGACAAGGCTTTATATAAGGTAATACAGCCAATCTTAGCAAATAAAATTACATCATAATTACAGACGTTTTACTTAACAATATAATTAGCTAGTGGATCCAGCAAGCTACTGGGATAAGACATCATCATTATACAATAGCTGAATAGAAGGTTTATTTTTTAACTATTTCGACAAACTCTAAAAAAGCAGTTTGTTTGTGTCTTGACAAGAATGTGCTTACGATTTAAATAAATCTGCTGAAAATTCATGACTTCCTTAAGGATATGATCTGCGAAGGGCGAGAAATCACACTTTGCATTCTTACACTCCTGAACAAAATTATAAACCTAAAAGTTTGCATGTCTGGTCGTTTTTGCTGTAATGAAAGAATAAATAAAAGGGTCTCGGACTAGCAAAATGGTAGCGTTGTGTTTAATGGAACGTACGCGTTTCGAAATAAGCTTTCTTCATCAAGGTTAGAAATGATTACAATCAAGTCTGCCTTCATTTACGAATATATGGCGAATGCCCACCAATCAGAGGAATAGGATTCCATGCTGATTGGTGGGCTTACAGGAAATGCGACAATTGTTAGATAATATGAAAATACAAAAAAACAATAAATAAAAAAAAATCTTGTAAACTTCAGCTGTCAGGAGCTTCAGCTGTGAAGCAGACATAATTTTTACATTTATTAACAAGAAATCAACCCCCCGAGTAGGATAAGGCAAATAGTGGACCCTGCGGTCACCTATTTGCCCATTTTTCTGCACTTTTTACCCCTCCCCCAAGTTTTTAATCAAAAAATTAATTTTCTCGAACATGGTATGTAGAAAATGTAAAAAAAGCTCGTATCTTCTTTACTTTCTTATCTTTTCACATGCCATATACAGTGAGCAAAAAAAATATCCATCCACTCCATTATCTGGGAAACAAAGCAAAGCAAAAATGTTCAAACATATTATCATTGTTTTAATTAAACAAAAATTAGTTCTCTAACATGTGAGGAACATATGCAAATAAACTATGAAAAATATATTAACAAACTTTTTTAGAAAAGTAAACAAAACAAAAGTCATCCAAATTTTAATGCAAAAAAAATTATCCATCCAATTGAATTTTCAGGTTGAAATTATTTTTTTACACAAAATTTAATACTTTGTTGGGCCTCCCTTGGCCCTTATTACTGCCAAACAGCACTTGTGCATAGATGAAACTAATTTTTTTGTTGTTGTAGGTTCAATTTCTGTCCAAGTCTTAGTCAAGAGTTCCTTGAGCTCCTGCTTTGATTTAGGACGGCGACTTTTCATTTTTCTCTCCATGATGGACCATAGGTGCTCAATTGGGTTGAGATCAGGTGACTGAGCAGCCCAATCAAGCACCCTATTTTTCTTTTGGTGAAGAAATTCGGTAACAGATTTAGACGTGTGCTTGGGATCCCGGTCTTGCTGGAACACAAACCATCGCCTTAAACCCAATTTCTGAGTTGAGATGAGAAGATTTTCATCTAGGATAGACTTGTAGATATGCTGATCCATTTTTGAATCAATGAAGGCTAACTGTCCAACACTATTTGTTGTCATGCACCCCCATACCATGACATTTCCTCCACCATGTTTTATTGTAGGCTTTATGCATTTCAAATTGAGGGCTTCTCCTGATTTTCTCCATACTTTGGAGCATCCATCAGACCCAAATAAGTTGAATTTGCTTTCATCTGACCAAATAATGTGGTTCCAGAATTTATCATCTTTATCCAGATGATCTTTAGCCCATTGAAGTCGCCGTTTCTTATTGACGTCACTGATGTATGGTTTTTTCCTAGGTGTGCGACCTCGGAGATCAGCTTCATGCAGTCGATTACGGACAGTTTGAGGTGTGATAGTGATGTTCAGGTCTTGTTTCAGTTCTTCACAGACTGTAGGAGCAGATTTTTTCCTTCTTCTGTTATTCGTTTGATAATTTCTCTGTCTTCTCTTTCTGTTGTTTTCCTTTTTCTACCTCTTCCTTCTTTATTTTTAATTTCACTTGTCTTCTGATATTTCTGAAGAATGTATTGCACAGATGTCCGAGGTATATTTAATTCATTTGCAATTGTTCTTTGGCTTTTTCCATCTTGAAAGCTACATATTACTCTTGCTCGAATATCAAGTGAATATTCACTTGATTTCTTTTTGTTTTTCAATCTCTCACTTTCCATAATTGAAAAATTGGTTTCTGTGAAGCAATACTCCTACAGGATTTAATATTTAGCTTATTTAAATTGGTTTTCAGCAAAAAAAACAGGGTGGATGGATAATTTTTTTGCAATGTATTTTACATATTTTGATGGTTTGTCCTTCCCTCCCATAAAATATAATTGTTCATGGTCTAAATATTTACAAAACAATATATTTTACTTAGGTATGATAAAAGTTTCAAGCTTACATTAGCTGGTTTAATACAATTCAAAATTTTTTGATTTTTTAAGGGTGGATGGATATTTTTTTTGCTCACTGTATAGCCATAGTTCTAAAGACCAAGTGACTGCCACCCCCCCCCAACTCCGACCCAACTGGAACAATTGGGGCTAAACTTCTAAATCTTTGCTTCTAAATCTTTTAAATACCTAGACATTCATTTATCACATAATCTGTCTTGGGACACGCTTATAAACGCATTGACTTTTTCATTAAATCAAAGGCTCGGTCTTTTTTCTCGACTTCATCACATCCCTTCCAAAATTTCTTTTACTCTAATTCGCCTTAATCCAATCATCTCTTTGTTACGGCATCCGGTTAGGGTTCCTCTTCTAACTCCAACCTTTTCTGTCTACATCATATTCAAAAAATATTCGTGAAAATTTTATTAAAACTTCGGAAACCAGCCCCTATCTCCCACCTTTTTAATTCTGTAGGCATTGCTTCTATTTGTCAACTTTATACCAGGAATTTAGCGACTTTTATCTATAAAGCGATCAATAACTCTTTATAAACCTCATTTCCGCTGTCCTCTCTTTTCCCTACTGAGAGCCACCATTATACTACTCGACAGACGAATTCCTTTAAGAACTCCTTTGATTAGACGTAATTTTCGACTTCGAAGCGTTTCCAATGCAGCTCTTGAACTGTGATCCTCTTTAGCACCAGAAGTTCGTACCTCCCCGAACATCGCCACTTTTAAATTTAGACTAAAGAATTTCATAATAACATCTACCACATTCTAATACTGTTACCTTGTTTATTAGCTAAAGTTTTGTACTTATTTTTATTTTAATTTTATTTAGCTAAACTTTATATTTGTACTGAGACCTTTGTTACTTGTTATTCAATCAGAAACCTACCCTGACGGCCCTTGGCCGTAGTGGCCCTGGTTGGATGCATTGTTCCCTGTTAATAAATCTATATAGATAAAGAAGAAAGGGCTATCCTAAAGTCAAATTCAATACAAATCTTCTTAAGACCGTGATTAAGTTTCGGATTAAACGGGAGGGCGAGGACCTTTCATTCTTCTTACTTCTTCTGGTTCCCATTTCCGTGTTTTCCTGTATCTCTGTGGTCAGTTTTCTTGTTGACTTGTGCTTGTGATTTAATTGTATCTAATTCGCTAGTAAAGGTTAGATTTTGCTTAGAAATTTTGTTCAACGCCCTGAAATAATAGGTTTACCTCAAATTATCTACAGAGCAATTTAAAATGAGCACAAATCCCCTCTTTTTAATAACAGTTTACTAACAAACCCAGGATATGTTCTCTCTTTCGCCTTATTAACGAGAACAGTGCGCTAGTTCGTACTCTCGTCAAGCGAAATATTTCGATTCGACGGACTCGGGAGTCTTTCATTCGTGAATGAAAGCTCGTTGCGCAGATATTATTGGTGCTGTCACAGGGAAAGGGTAGAAGGCACTAGCCGAGATAAATATTGCATAGAAGACCGCAAGGAGGGTTGGGGAAGCCATGAACTTTGACCGATGACTGCGTTGCGAAAAGTCCGTTCAAATTGCACCAAGATACTTTGGGCGATGACGTTATTCACTTTTGCGTGCCAACGAGGTTAAACTGCAATATGCGTTTCTAAAGTGGATGGAAACTGAGAAGAGAAATGAATCGTCCCTTAAACACTTTGAAATGGTCGAGGAATTGTTAAACCTCTTTCAAGATTTGATTGTGGAGTTGATTTAGTGCTTTGCTTTCAATGGAAGTTTGTTTTCGGCTTTTTGATTGCAAAGATCACCGGAACTTGGATGACTCATTAAGTTGTCAGAAAGGTCTTAGGGTCGTAGAAATTTTTATTGCAGTAGGAAATATCTCTCTCCTAAATAACAAAACCATCCAAAGATACTTCCCTTACATTAACCTCAAATAAACTTAGTATCTTTACCTTGCAAAGCATAATTAATAGTGCCAATCTAAAGACGAGGAAGCAATCGGTTCTTCACTACTGGATGTGTTCCGCCCAATGATTATTATTATTATTATTATTATTATTATTATTATTATTATTATTATTATTATTACTAACAGAGGTACCCAGCGTTGCCCGGGATAATTACAGGTATAGGTAAACAGAACAATTATAACTCAAAATTGGCTAAGTAATAACACAACACAGAGCGAACGGACTATCAATTCTAAGAAAAATTCGAAAAACAGGAATTCTAGCTGATATACCTGGGTTTTATTTAAACTCTTCTTGACTTGCTTCACATTAAAATGATATCTATCTTCACCACAGGGGAGCATATCTGGATACTTTCGACCCAAGTTTTTTTTTGCTCTTGAAGTTGAAGCTCTTATACACTCTTGCTCTATTCGAAAATCCCGTTGTTCAGATGTTTCCGATGCCCGTATAGCCTTTTCGTTTTTAGCTATAGAATTTCTCTGACCAATGCTCGTTATTTCTCTTTCCTTTCCAGACACATAAATTTTTTGCCATTCGTCTGCACGTTTGATAGGGAACTCAAGGGAGACACGTGTGACTTCTTTGCTTCCTCAATAAACGATGCCTTATTTATGTCCTGTCACTGCATGCTCATTATTAAAAATTCTTGGAAACGAACGTTCAATTATCAGCATCTCAGTTTCCAAAATATTCACATACACACAGAATATAGTGAAAATGTCTTTTTATGAATTGTTTGGATTTGCTATGCTACCAAATAAGCTAGGTGATAACCCCGGCGTGGCTAGAACTCTGTTTTTTTTTTGTTATAGTTTGCAATATCTTAAAAATTAACACATGAAAACGCTTAGAATTAATACCGTAAAAATTCATAATGAAAATTCGAAAAAAAATTTTTGTCGATGTTGACAAACGAGGTAAAACAAGTGTGTCGCGTGATAGGAATCGTTAATGACCTTATACTGTTCCTTTAAATTGACAATTATAATGATGTTTTCTAAAGTTGGCAAGCCGATATTGAGGGGGAAACTGGACTCAGTTTTTTTTTCGCTTTCATTTAAAAGATAAAATTATGAAAGAATCTTATAAATTTTGTCTTTTAATTTTTTAATTTATTTTTTAGTACGTCTCCTATTCAGTTTTCAAAATTTTAGTGTTTGCAACCACGACTATTATGGATTTTTTTCTGAGGGTGAATTTGATCCGCAGTCTTGTGTCGTGGATGTATGAACTGTGTGAAAGAATGGACAAGAAAATGAACTGCGAGAAGTCGAAAATGATGGTGTCATAGGAGTGGCCTGAGTTCGTATGTCAAATACAGTTGAATGAGTGTATGGAACAAGCATCTGCGGTCGTCTACCCGGGATGCCTCAAAGTTGAGAGCAATGGTCGCATCCACTGAAAAATTGCGTGGAGAGGAGAGTACTTGAGGGCTAAAGAGTAATGGGTGCAAAGAAGCGAGTGTGGTTTGCCTAGTGTCTTTTTCGGGCATTTGTGAGTTTGCCAGAGTAATACATAAGCAAGAATGTGTACAGTGGAGCTGTGGTGGACCGACGCCCGCCTGGCAGTTGACTAAGTATTTGAAAGACAAGCAGATTGTTAGTTTGAAGGAAGTGCGTACATCGTGTTATACATGTTAAGGAAGCGATTCAGTTATACAAAGATCGTGTGTTGTGCAGTAAGATTAGGATTCATTTAATACTATGGAACCACCTCCCTTTGAAGAATATACCATTAATAACAGTGGCTCAATTATCTTAGATTTATAGCGGACAAAAACGGGGACACTCTTTTCTGGACATACTGTATATTTCCAGTTTGTTGCTAAGACTTTCGCGACCTTAATTAACACTACCTTAATAAATGAAGATTAAGATTGTTATTTACTTTGTGTAGGAAAACCCTGCATATCGTAGGATTTTTCAAAACTCAGCTGGGTTCGTCTGGAAGGGAAATTCAACATCAAAGCTAATCCATAGTTCGCCTTATCCTGTTTGCCTTCCTCCTGTTTACTTATTCGTGCTGAATATTAAAAAAAAGTGACAAAAATTGGATATTTGAAGAATTTCCTTCGAGGATATCAATATAGAAAGACATTGTTTCTTTGACGCGTAATCTCGAAACTTCCTGTGCCAGGAACCTTAATCTCGGATTAAAAAAGGATTTCACTCCATCAGCCGATCTTCTGGTGAGATTAAGAGCCACTGACAAGGGAGATTAATTTTTTTGTCTTTTTCTTCCGGGGGTTCATTTCCTTTCTCTTTCCGTTCTTCCTTTTTTTTTCCTGGGTAAAATAAGATTTTCTTCTCTCCTTCGTTGCCGGCGATAAAAGTGACTTGCAAATAACTTTGGCGACACTTTTGAAGGGAAGCGTTCGATTCTTAATCATTTTCATTTTTATGACTTTTTACGGAGAGGGAAAGGATCGATATTTAAATTCATATTTTTTCATGTTTAAAACAAACGTTATATTTTAATGGATTTTTTTTTCTAGTTACTTATTTCGCGGTGGAAGATAGCATTTTTTTCAACTTGTTTTAAATTAATAATAACATAGATATTAAATAACAAACATCCTGAAAAGCTTCTGGATTTTCGTTTTAGTTTTAAGTGCAGTAAAAAGCTGAATTTCGAAAAAGGTATTAAATTTCTGCATTGCTTATAAGTTAATGAAGTTTTTTGAAGAAAAGCTTGAAGTCATCGATATTTCGATAAGATTGTTGTCATATGGCGTTTCTCATGATTTCCGATCAAATGGCATGTCATATTTTTTTCTAAGACATTAATTTCAGTTATGCTCCGAAACGTTCTCCGTCGATTAGTATGTGAAATTCCATGTCAGTTTGGCGCATACGGCTCGGCGGAGGATCAATTCTTTTTTTATTTTATTATGTCTAAATAGTGCCTTTCAGTATATGGTGAAATTTTTATGAGTTAATTGTGTGTTGGGGAAAATATTTTGAAAATGTTAATATTTGTTTGTAAATGGCACTTTTGTTTTTTTTGTGTTGTTGCCATTGTTGTAAAATAAACGATCGCTGTTGCAAGGTGTTGTTAGTTGCAACAGAGATCGCGTATGCTGGGGTGACATTGTTTTGTTGTTAAGGCAGTGTTGACATCCAGTGAGAGTTGTTGTGGTAGAAATATGGAACTGTACTGTTAGTATTCTGTTTTGTTTTCCAGCAGAGATGTTTCTTTAGGTGCGGTTGAGTTAAGCTGAGTGCTTAGAAGTGCCGAAATGGAGCACTGTTTGGAGTTGTTTGTTTTTTATTTTAGTTCCATTAGCGTGGATTCGTCTTAGCGTACGTCGGGCGTGACGTGAAATTCGAACGCTGCTGCGGCTTGGCCGCCGTCTTTCTGGATGAGCGGTAATAAGTTAAAGACTCTGAAGACGTTGCGGGGTGAGTACTGTTGTCATGATCATTTTGACGCGGCTTGAGGAGCATCATCAGTCAACAATTCATGAACAGTGCAGTGAGTTTGAAACTGAGAACTCCTTTCTCGCCGAAATTGGGCCTGTGGAACTGTGTCGCTTTAAACACCAAAACTGGCATCTTTAAGTTGTCATATTTACATATACTCTTGTTGTAGATGTCTTTATCGAGAGAAGAATCACTGTAGTTACTTATTTAAAGTAGATTAAGAGTATAGTAAGGTTAGTTTGGTGCTTCTTATAAAGAAGGTGATACTCAGTGTCTCGAGTTGCTACGAGTGAGACGGTTAAGGGCTATTGGGCTTTATAGACCACCCTGTGGTGCAGGATACCCAAGGGTGTGTTAGTTACGAACCGTGGTCAATGTGTGTTACCCAGAGGGTTACAGTGGTTCCCCCTCATGACTTAAAGGGACCACATAACGTCTTCTGAACGTTTACCGGCTTCTGAAGGGGTGTCACCATTTGTCCAAAAGGTTTGTCACTGTGTCTGTTAAGTAAAGCAGGCTGCTCAAGCTAGCAATAGCCCAGTCTCCTCCTTCTTTATTCGATTCAGTATTTGACGGTAATAACCTGATTAGTTGGTGTCTAAGTGTGTACTGAATTATGTAAATATATATGTTAATGAGTATTAATGGTTTTTGAGGAGCTTCTCATTTTGGTGTTGGATCATGTGTGTCTTGAGTATTAAAAAGGTTGTTTTTTGATGTATTCTGTGCTTATGATTTGCCAACACTGCACCTCTAGACACTCCAGAACCTAGATAAGCCCACCTCTCACGTTTTTGTTTATGCTGGGGTGGTAAACCCGTATCAAGAGGGAGGGGGTTTGTCACAAGTAAAAAAGAATTTTAAAGAGTTAAACCGATTTCAAGAAATTGTACAATATACAGACACAGACAGACAGACAGACATCCAGTGTAAAATGAATATGCGAGTATTAGGCCTGCTGGACCTGTGGATTCGGCTGTCGCGGTTTCGTTTAGCCGTGAATCATTCATTTCGTCCTACTCAGTCCAGTTGGCCCATACATGTCTGCACTCATTTCAACAATCACATATACCATACTTGGGAATCTTCCCAAACATGCACAAAATGGAAAATACATGTTTTTAACCATTCTTTTCCCTATTGTCAGAAAGCTCTGTGCCGTCTAAGCAAAACTCCCATGACAACCACAAAGGACACGAGACAAGTCACTGCTGCAAAGGATTATTGGGAAAACCATGGTTCGTTGATAGAAATGGATCACGTTTCTTAGTATAGGAAATCTGACACCCTACCATAAAATCCAAACCATGAAACCTCCAGAATATAAAGTAAAATCTGAGATTTTTATATATAAATGCTCGTTCTGTATTTAATAAGATAGATGATTTTTAGCATCTTGTTCAAAAGAATAAGTGCTCATATTGTAACCATAATAGAAACATGGCTCTCATCCCAGATTGATAGTAATCTTAAATCTATAGCTAATTATGATATTTTTTAGATCAGATCCGTGACAAATTACCAATAAGTCTTATTACACTGAAGAAGGATACAAGGAGTTTAGTGCAATTATTACACTGGAACTACAATCTTTCTACCAACATAGGTCTCCACGGAGTTTAGTGCACACATTTTGAAATTTCACATGACTTTAGTTATTATTATAATCGTCCATCTCAAGATTTAGGCATTTTCATCAATGGACACTTTACAACTTCAACAGATATCAATATTTTCATCGGAGTTAACGACCAAAACTGCCACAATCACAGACCATCAATCTTTTCCAACAATTATCTTATAACAAAGTGTCGGACGTTGACTCTACCTTGTTGCGACCACGGCATTTCATTTGGGTGTAGAATCTACCAGAATGCAAACTATTAAATTAATTATATCATCAAGTATCAACATATAAATTATGAATGTAGCTTTGTACAACTTACTGCACCAAAATTCAGATTGGACAAGAACTCTATGAAAAGCTAGATGAGTTGAATATACTTTACATGTATTCGGTAAAATTGTTTATATTAGATTTTTTTTGAATGACATCACGTGCCATGTTTTTGTGCAATCCCTTGGTAAAAGGGCCAATTTCCATTGAAATGGTCACATGACCGTTAGACCGATTTCAAAGACGGTTTAATCAATTAAGCTTAGGAAGAATCTATTGAAAAACACATTTTGGATGGTTACGCCATTCTCGAGAAATCGATGGACATATAGACAAAAACACAGCATCAGAGTGAAATGCAGCATATATTCAAAAGTTATCTTTATCTATCAATGAATTCATTTTTATGGAAATCCGCTTAAACGTATATATGTCGATAGACTTAGGAGAAGCGCCGCCATGCCCTAAATCTTGATTATATTGAATGGAATCGTAAACAGCTCTTGACACAAATGCGCAATGAACGACGTTTGTCTGTTTATTACTTCAACAAATCCTTTTTCAACGTGATTCAATTAGCCATTCAGTTGCTTTTTCTCATCCAAACAAATTTTGGCAGCCAGACAAAGAGTGATCTGTTCAGTCTCTAGATAAAATACGAATGACACATTTAAAGTGAACAGTTCTCTCATCATGTTGTGGTGAATCATCAGATTCAGAAGGACACGATCTATTCTTAAAAAGTGGATAAAAGTGGACACGATCTAGTCATTGAAATTACGCAGTCTTACGTTATTAAAGGCGCGATGACATTTTAGAAATTTTGATTGCAGATACGGTTCGGAAATTTTCAAAATCATTTTATTTCCCAGAAGCATGTAATATAATTTTGCTACTCCAAAGAGGGTATCGTTTAAAGAAGAAAAATCGTTTAGAAATTTCAGCAATAGCAGTAGAAAGAATTTTAAATGTTTTCTTGCCGCCATGTGTTATCTCACCGTCTGCTTGACGTTCTCCAGATCAAGAGTCAAGGTGTTCTGTACAGTTTCAATAGCCCCAGACTGAAGGCAGAAAATTGCAACAAACGAAGGAGAAAATTGGATGGGATTTGGTTCCTTCTTCTTTAAATGTATTTTTAATGGTCCTAAACCAATTTTCTTAAAAAAAAAACAAACCCTTTGCTCTTGAAGTAAATCGGGAATACACTTTCAACGGTCTGCTTGACATCTGTTTCCTTTAATGGTCTTCTCAGTCAGTGTCATTGACTTATTCTCTGTTTAAAAGCAAATGTTTATTCCTTTGTGTGAGAAGTATGTACTTATGACATTATGTATTCATCTCTTCTGTCAATATTTTATTGTCCAACGAATCCGTCTTCAGTTAGGAATGAAACCATTTATGTTCAGCACAAATAGCTTCTCAGTGAAGGATGTTTCTATTGAATATCCTCGTTAATATTCATCACTGCATATAATTTTTTTTGTGCTATTTGGTTTCGTTGTTTGATGAGCATTCCGCAAACGAGGTGGCCGGATAAAGATACGTTCACAAAGACGCGGTACAGGCGGAAGCAATCAGCTGCGATGCGATGCGTCAATCCCTCTCCTATTCACAAACACGCGGCAATTCAAGCTTTCCGCATGACGTTTCAAAATACTGCCACTAGAGGTAGTGCGTGCACAGAACAAGTACTTCCTGTTAAAAGTAAATATCCACTCTCCGTCACTGGCAAATTTTTATGATGAACGTGTTTGTTGTTTTATTAGGGTGTCGGCATATTTCTGTCAAACATTATTCCATCGGACGTAGATGTAGATATACTTCTATTAGCTTTATATCGGAGATATAAAAAGCGTCAGAGCAGGAAGAGAAGATGATGGCTGCGTCCTTTATTTCAAAATCGTGCTGCACAAGGAGATTTCAAAAACCTTATTCAAGAAAAGCGAATCCATGATCCACATTCATTTCATAATTATTTCCGTATGTCACCTGAGCTCTGCTTGACTTTATTTAACAGAAGTTCATCATTTCCCACTCCTTCCATGCTTCATTTTGGCGCTCTCAAGAAGATTACCGCTGATTGGTAGAAAGAATTCACGTGACAACCTTGCCGCTCTCGCCGCATGTACCGCATAGGAAAAAGTTGATCCCAAACGATCTCAGATCCGGCTTAGAAGCGGCAGATGCGAAATGAATCTGATTGGTTACCGCACTACCGCTTCCGCGCGTATCCGCATGTACCGCGTCTTTGTGAACGTACCTTTAGAAAAACATAACGAGATGAATACAATTTATATTTGAACTCTGCAATTGTAAGAGATGCTCAAAGTAATTGGCGTTAGCTTAAATGCACTTACATGGCGAATTGCTGCTGGGCAACCTTGGCCCAAGCGTCCTGTGAGAAATATGCACATGCCATTTTAATTTCTTTCTAAAAGACAACAGTATAGCCGGTTTTCTGCGATAAACGATATCGTAAACAAGGTTCCCCTTTAGAGAAGCTCTGTAAGTGTTAAATCAGGAGAACCCGCGAGGAATTCCATTGCACATCTTTGTCCTATCTAGTGTTCTTGCCACTTCTCATCAGGTAAGCTCATACCTCTCGATACGGTGCACTGGTCTTGGAAAACAAAATCATCATTTCCATATACTCCATAATAAGATTCAACTTCGAAAAAAGTTCATAGATGGGATCTGAGAAAGTGTGTACTCGTTATTTGCAGACCTTGTATGCACTTCATATGTGTAACTTTAATTTTTTCGTAGATACTGTCTGTGGCCTTTCAATGAGTGGCCATATTTTAGCACTTTATTTTTATTTATTATTACGAGCTGTTTATTCGTTTTATAAGGTCCGTCCGTTCCCATCATATTTTGTGCATCTTTTTTCACGTAGAAGATTGAAATTTGGTATGTAGTTTCACTATTCAATTTGTTTTGGATGACTTGTAGGACATGACACTGGACGAACTTAAGAGGATGGTTTCGTTGGACGTGGTCCATCTGCAGCAACATATCATTTGGCGAAACCATCGATTTCATTGACAACACAACACACTGAAGAAAAACGGAACAGTGATGGACGTATGTAAAGTCCTCAATAGAATTTCTTCACGTTCAACGGTGGATTCTACTTCCTTTCGGACGAGTGGCTATGGGCTTATTTCTGGAAAGCACCATGTCGGCAAGATGATTGAAGAAGTAATGATTTCGTTAGACCGGAGATGCGTGGATGACACGTTAATCATATATGGCGACAGGAAGTATTCCGACGAAGACGTGCTGACCCGATATAATGAATTACACCCTAACCTACAATACACACCGGAGGCCGAGGAGAATGGGGGAATCAATTATCTAGATTTCCGCATAACACGAGGACAGGATCGAATAAGGTATCGTTCAGCGTCCACCGGAAGGACTCGACCACGGCCAATATCATACATACCCTACGACTCAACACATCCCATGGCACATAGAATTGCTACTGTACGCTATGGTTTCAAGAGGCCGTAACATATCCAATCATCGAAAGTGCCCGAAAGTTCGAGATAGCAAGACTGAACAAGTTCCCAGGAGGGTCAAAAATGCTGTCTTCAAGTAGGTCAAGAGAGAAGAACCAGAGAAGAGACCAGACCAGCAACCCAGACCAAAAGACTACGCCACTTTCACATACAGCGGACAAAATGCCCACGGGATTTCCAATCTCTTCCGGAGTATGGTATCCGTGTGGCGTTCCGAACGTGTAATCGGTGTGCCACGTTCCCAGGTATCGGTGTGACGTTCCAATCTCTTCTCCGTAATGCCAAGTGGGTTTTGAGTCCAGCCAAGAAGAACCACACGGAGGATAAGTTCCAATGCGCAGGCGTATGCAGATTTCGTTTCCCGGATTGTGAAACTGTCTACGTCGTATCCACGTGCAGGACATTCCACGAGAGGTTCCGCGGACATCGGAGGGCCTGGATCAACAGGGACGGAAAATCAGCCTTCGCTGACCATCTCATTAAGTCTAGGCATCGTATGGTTGACATCGGCTAGTGCATGGAAATATTGTGGAAAGGACACGACAAAGGAAAGATTTTATTCAAAGAAAAAAAATTGAAATCAGAAAAACCTCCGCAGGAGCGATGTCCTCCTCCTAAACGGCCAAACATCCTTCTAAAGAGATGGCATGATAGATTATTTGATCGGACTGGAAGAAGACCGGAAATATAGAGGAGCTCCCCAATAGCTCGGCACTTTAGTAAGAGAGTCCGATTCGGTGCACCAGACTTATTATATAAGGAATACAGTCTCCCGGCTACACTTTGTAACATTAGGCAATAAATACTATTGTTTCCATATCACTTTTTAACCTTTATTCTTATTATTTATTTAATTTGGTTTCGATTGTCCCAGTGGAATTGTGGGGATAGCGATCACGTGAGCTTTAAATAAATTAACACGTACAAAAAGTGAGGCCGTGGCCTGGTGGGCTTCCACTGGGCGAGCATCAGTGAACAACGATTTTACCCCCCCCCCCCCCCTCTGCTGCGACCATCATACAGCAGTCGTCAGTCCATATTCACCCAGGGACCCAACTCGTTGGCCTCTGGCCATACAGGCCCTGGATGGATGCATTGGACTTCATCAAATAAAAAAAAGCAACATATGTCTTGTGATACTCTATTCGAGCGGAAATAACGAGAAACGAAAGAAGATAAGTTATTTTCCGTTTTCTTAGTATTATGTTCGAGAAAATCAATTTGTTGATAAATAAATACAGAGCTTAATTTTTTATTACGAGTTATGTATACAGGGTGATTCAAATCGTGTGGTAAAACAATTTAAGGGGATATTATAGAGGTCAAGGTAAACACAAAAAGTCCTATGAACATGGGTCCGAATTTGAACAATAACTGAGATATGAACAGAAATAAAAATGCCGCCACCAAGATGAACAAGTTAATAACTCAGGCTCTGTAAAGCCTAGATTAATGAAATTTGGAGGAATAACAGGGTACATGAGACTGTGTATATAGTTAAAATTTGATCGAATTCCAACGAGAAGTTTCCGAGTTACGCAGTCAATATTGTAACAAGTGCTGGTTAGTACTCACAAGTGAACACGTGTTATGATGTTGAATGGCGGCATTTTTATTTCTGTTCATATCTCAGTTATCGTTCAAATTCGGACTCAAGTTCATAGGAATTTTTTGTGTTTACCTTGACCTCAATAATACCTCCTTAAATTGTTTTACACACGATTTGAATCACCCTGTATAACGAGCCTCGTATAAAATGTTGTGTTGGAAAAACCAAACTCGTATCAAATACGGAGAGCAAGTCTCAAAGGCGGGAACAAACGCCAACAGATATGCCCGTGTTGCCGATCAGTTCGAAGAGTTACCTCTTTCGTAGAAATTGGACTAGAATAGGATTTATAAATAACAGGTGCTCGGAATAGCAAAATGGTAGCGTTGCTATTCCGAGACCTGTTACTTATAACTTCATTACAACAAAATTGACCAAATATGCAGCTTAAAGGATTGCATGCAACATGACAAGGCCTCCGCACATAGGTCTTTCACGATGCAGACCGCACTGAACAAAATGGGAACGTCAACCCTTCCACACCTTCCCTACTCACCCGATGCGACCTTTACCTGTTCCCCCGGCTGTTTCTTTCCATTGTTGCATAATTGCATCAAGATAAATATATAGTAAAAGAAAAAGCAAAATTGACGCGCTAATACTCTATATTACAGACCAAATCATGGTTCCTATTCCTAATGGTCCTTAGGTGTATGCTTTAAAACGACACAGACCCTGATATTGAGATAGAAAATAATCAATTTTAAGCAATAGCACAGGCCAACAATTAAAAAATATCATCTTGAATAAATTTGCCAAATTCTTTTATTGAATCCGAATCTGCTTTTAGTTTTTTTCTATCACGTCACGTTTCTAAATTATGCACATAGAGACTGCAATGTTAAAGTAATGGATGTGAAGAGCCATCCATATTTTTGAGCCATAAGGAAATATATCAGGCCCCAGACTCTGAAAAATTTAAGTGTTTCATTGAAACACAAGAAATCTGTGAGTGATATAAAAAAAAAAAAAAAACTGACGTCAAATACGGAATCGGCACATGCAAAAACCTAAGAGTCAGATCTTAACTTTAAAGATGACTTTAAAAAGCTATTTGCTGTTGGCCTGTATTATTATCCAAATAGGATTAATCTGTATTATAACTAAATTATATGATAAAATAGATTAATTTCATCAAGTTACATGCATGAAATATATAGAGAATTTTTATTTATGAAAAGAACCATAAGGCTAATGCTTTTATGCTATCCAGTATAACTGTCTAAAAATTACAATGTTATACGTATTCTGACAAGATGCTTCCAATTTCGATAGCTTAAAGGATATACAAAGGAAGTGAATTTAAAAAGAAAAAGTATATACGTAAAATTTCAAATTATTTAAAGCGTAAACGCGTCAAAACATATTCCATATTGCTTCTACTCTATGGAGAAAACCCATGATGGATTGATCAGATTTTTTTTTTCACCTTTTATTTGATGCAATTTTCAAAATTGATAGTTGACCCTCCCCTTCCTTAATATTTTTATTTCTCCTCCTTTCCCGTCTTAGTAAATTGATATTTTTTACAGCAACCTTTTCTTGTTAGCGTTTAATGTTTTTTTGTTTTTTTTTCACTCTCTGAACTTTGCAGCTGTGTTTTTACGCTTTATTAGAAATCCCTTGTCCACGGATATTGCTTTTCTTCGTCCTATGAGAACAATGACAAACCGTTTCTTTGGTTTCCCGGTGTTAATTTTTTTTTCATTTCTAAAGCTTTCTATTGATTCATTTCTCTTCTTTTTTTTGTCCTTTCTGTGGTTATTCATCCAGAGGGTGCAAAATTCAATAAGCGGTGCAGCTGGAAATCTGAGGTTGAAAAGGTTTTTCCTCATATGGAAGGCTAATCAAATTCGCCTCATTGCATATTAATTAATTCGTTTTTATGAATGGTTAATGAGAGGGTTTTTTAGGAACTAAAAATTTGAGTAGGGTAATATTATTTTTAATTGGTGTCCGTCTTTGAGGAATTTTCTCATTAAGAAGCTCAGACCTAGTCCATCTCCTTATTCTTATTTTCATCATTAGCACCTCAGGGACTCCTTTTTCCATTTCTGTCAGTACAAAAGATCGTAAAAAAGTGGAAAATGCGGAAATTTTCTCCCAAGGTTTCAATGGGTGGGGGAAAAAACCCTCTTTATTGGTTTGCCGACGCACCACATTTATTCCAGTTTATTGTTCATTAAAATGTAATCTGGGCCCTATGTGATTAGAATAGGACTAAAAAAAATGTGAGCTTCCTTTCTTGAACTTTTGTGTAAATTCTTTTTATCTTAAAATATGAATAAGTGAAATAAAAAATTATTGTAAGTCATTAAATTCTATCAAAATTATGAGCTTGCGTAAATATAATGAGCTCCCTTATGTATATATCAAGCAATGAAGTCGAAAGTGTTGAAGGAATTATATAGATTGATTACATTTAATAGCGTTTTTTGGCTTTTTGCTTACGAATTTCACTGCGAATTTGAATGATTTACGAGGGAAAATCGGAAAGTAAAATTTTCCCAATATATATTATATCGAACATAGCGTGGCCTTACGTGATTATCCTAGCTACAAATCAACTACAATGGTTTAGTGATTCTCTCGTTTACAATTGGTGAATTACATGTCCGCCCATTAGGCTGATTGCATCATAAATGACTAGAGAACATGGAAAATCTCGAGAAGAATTGTAGACAGTACAGGAATGTCTAGTGAACATATGCCCGAAAATGCATCTTTCACTACGAGGCGGCTCTGAAGGTTCACAATTTCACCCTCCCATCGACATTTTCGCTAAACATATGTCACTAAGATTCACCAGCAACATTGGTAACCGTATCGAGATCTGATGTCACAGCACCATATCTTTAACTACTGCAGATAGTTAACGATAGATTTTTATGCGATTTCGGATCCGTGGGGAGACGCCCGCCACAAAACATGCATTTCCGGACTTAATATTCAGTGGACATTTTTTGTATCTCTCACGGGTTGCACAGACAATTCAGGGACACCTTACGCAATCCCTAGAAATGGCTTTCTGTGAGCTTCCTTTCTTGAACTTTTGTGTAAATTCTTTTTATCTTAAAATATTAATAAGTGAAATAAAAAATTTATAGAATGCCAATATGGGAAAGCCTCTGATTTATAGAATTTGATATCATCATCATCATCATCATCATCACAGTCAACCATTTGCAATCCACTGCTGGATGAAGGTCTTCTCTAAACACTTCCATTCTTCTCTGTCTGAAGCTTTGGATTTCCAGTTGATGTCAGTCACCACCCTTATTTCGTCGAGCCACTTTGCGTGGGGTCGTCCTCTTTGGCGTTTAAGGTCTCGAGAATATCAACCCAGAATGACTGTGGTCCATCTCAAGTCTTCGCTTCTAGCGATGTGACCAGCCCATTGCCATTTAGAATGTTTGATCCGTTCGATGACGTCAGTTTGGCTTTTTATCCAGCTGTTGCATTTTCGATCTCTTCTTGTAATTCCCAGCGTACATCTTTCCATGCTTCTCTGTGTTGTCTTCCTTGATAAAGTCCATGTTTTAGCTCCATAGGTGAGTGTTGGTAGAACATACTGGTTGAAATCTTTTCGTTTCAAGCTAAGTGACATGCTTCTCTTCATGATATTATTTTTGCCAAAAAAGAATTTGATATAGTTTAATTTAAATATATGGCATCTTGGAATCAGTAGCTCTGAAACCGTGCGGCTTTTGGGCACAGGCCGACAAATCACCTACAGCTACAACAATGGTTAACAGGACAATATTTCACAATGCACAGTTCGATCATGGAATTCTCACAATATCCGCGGAGAACTGAAAAAAATTCTTGGTCCGAATGCTCACAATACCCGCTTGGTCCGAAGAATATATATTCCTGATGCCGATTTCGTCTCCAGGAAGTTGGCATTTGGATGCACTTCTGGATATATACCCCAACATCCCACCTCTTCTGCTGTCGGTAATGAGGTTACGGAAGCGGTACAGACATGGCTTTAGCCAAAAAACACAGTCATCCAGTAAATGAAAAGTTTTCCGAGTCTCTGGCGCGTATGCTTATATGCATCATACGTTAGAAATGTCAGGTTTAAGAAAGTAACCGGAAAAGGATGTGACAAAGACATTAAGTTCATAAAAACTTACGTGATCACGATTGGTAGATAAGACTCCGTTTGATCGATCGACCGATCGATGAATTTATATATTCTTTCATGACCAATAGAAATTTAGCGAATGGGGCGTAAAGAATTTGCCCAGGCAGCACATCACTTCATCATTAGTAAAAAATTTTCCCAGCAAGCAAGAAAAGTAGATATTCACCAGAAGTAAAAGGAACTCTGATGGACCAAGATCCGGGGAATAAGGAGTTTGAGGTCAATCCCACCAGGAATGGAGTATAATCTGAAGGGATGACTTAGCAGTGGGCTGTCCACGTTTCGTCCATGCTCGTTTTTGAGTAACATTCACGTACGTGACCCATTTTTCATCTCCTCTGCCAAATGTAAAAAGCCTTCACGTTTTTCTCTTTCAGTAGAGTAGCGTTGCCCTCAGTTGTTGTCATACAAAGCAGGCGGTCCCATTTCGACAATTTCGACATTATTTATGGTAGTATGAGAGGTGTTAAGGTATTTAACCTGTTTCCGTAGGATGGCCTAAGGCTTAACCGTTAGGGCATGTTTCCGTGCATCATTATCGAATTCACTCGGTCTTCCATTTCTCGACCCATCAGATAAATTTCGTTTATCACTGCTAATTTTTTTGTATAGTTATAGCAAGGATTCTTACCAATTATTCCAGCACCAAAATCACTTTACAATTTACGAAATGGTTGACAAACTTTTACACTTTTCAAATATTCATAAAGCAAATTGAACGCGCAACAACTATTTTTTACCACAACAGTATCGTTTCCTTCCTTCTAACCTACTCTTTCGCGAATTGCATTATGGGTTATTTACGCCATCACATGCCACGGATATCTTTATTTGCATAAGTCAAGAGCGAAATTTTTCCAAATACTTTCTTTACAAGCTGATAAATGAATTCACTAAGTTGGTTTTCTTCGTACACTTGGAAACATAAGAAAATCGAGTTGAATGAAGTAAAAAACTATCAGCCTCGGTGGCTCAGGGGTTGCGTGTTGCCTCTGATGCCCGAGGACGCAGGTTCGACCCCAGCCGAGGACGACGAGGATTTTTTCAGGGGGAAAATCCTGAGATCACGCACTTCCTTCGGAAGGGAAGTAAAGCCGTTGGTCCCGTGTAGTCGTTTGCCGGCTGCACGTTAAAGAACCCATGCGAGGCAAAATTTGCGGCCTCTATAACGCCGTCCTGAAATGACCATGGCAGTTGAAAAGGACGTTAATACCAAACAAACCAAACCAAACAAGTAAAAAACTTTGATGTTCTTCAATATTATAGAAAAAAATTACAACACTGATATACAATTTAAAGATGAACCAAGAAAAATGTATGATTAAATGGATATAATTCCGGAAAAATTCATCTTTTGAAATGTTGAACTTTCCATCTCGAAATGTATGTATACCATTGTTCAGTTTGGCGATCTGGATACGAAATGATCGAAGCGGTTCGAAATGGCAATTGCTTTACGAACCTATTAAGGGTATGCTAGCGCGCGAATTGATTGCGAGGACGTTTGTAGATCAGACGAGGCGAGTTTATCGTTAAGAAAAGTTAGCAGTTCATAAAAATTGTGCGACTTCAAGTTGGTGCGTCTAATGTCTCCCGCCGGTTTTGTCTTCATCAGCAAAGTAGCGGGTGGAGAAAGAGGAAAAGGTTTACGGCCACCAATCGAATCCATTGCGACTCCCCTAGGAAAATACATTTAAAACAGTCCTCTCCTCTCTTTGCCTTTTTATTTTTTCTTGCTTCCTTCATCTTAAGTGTATTTTCTAAAAATCATCGAAGTGGAGATTTTTTTTTAAATGTGTAATTTTTAAAGCTGAGGAGATATTGGCCTTATTAGCCGAATATCATCTGGCTATTAACGATGGAAATTTGAAATTTCGTTATTTAAATTTGATATTTAGAAAAGAAACAGATGAGAATGCGCAAGATATAGTTTATGGGGGATTGAAAAGTGAAGATAATGAATACGTTGTTAGCATTCTGGATAAGTGATCTGGATTTTGTTTCAGCATGTTTGAGTGTGATGTGGTAGTGGACGTGTATGTTTAAGGTCAAGTTTCTCAGTGGGTGAATAGTTATAAAATTGTCAGGATATGTAAATGGGTGCGAGTGTGTAATGCGTGAAACATTAAGAGAATATTTATGTAAGATTTATATAAATCAAAAAAATATTAAGGTCCGCTATTTCAAGTAGCGAAATCACATGCAAGTACAGGGTGAGATTAAAGTCGCGCACATTAGTTTAGCTGCCCGTAAAAGTATCAGTTTGAAAATTTAAATGAAAGTAAAGTATCACAAAGATTAGTTGAAATGTTGCCTTTTATTTTTAGCAGATAAACTTTAGGTATTACAATAAATTTTGGAAATGAAGTCCTTTTTCGCCAATACAAAAGCGTGTTCGTTTTACCAGATTTCGTGAGACTCTGCGAAGCATGGCAGTATTGATGTTACAAATGGCTGTTATGATGTTCGTTTTCAGCTCAGCAATCGCGTGTGAACTATTCACAAGAACCACATTTTTCAGATAATCCCATAGGAAGAAATCAGGGGGTGAAAAATCTGGCGAGCGAGGAGACCACAATCCCCGAGAAATGACGCGCGGAAGAATAATATATATAAACACCTAAAGTTTGTCTGGTAAAAGAACACGCTTTTCTATTCGCGAAAAGGATGCCATTTCCATCATTTATTGTATCACTAAAGTTTGTCTGCTCTTTGATACAATACTTTCATTTAAATTCTCAAATTTGTACTTTTACGGGCAGCTAAACTTTGATGTGCGCGACTTTAAACTCACCCTGTAGTATTTGCCTGTAAGATATGTCCTATTTCATATCACTGATTTAGAATTTTCACTAAACTTTGACGGACAATTTTAGCCAGTTCTCGTATAGATAGGACATGTGTGCCGATTAGAATTTTTACATATTTTTGATGCTCTATCCGAATCTGAAGTCAAGATCAAAAATTTGGAAATAAATTGGCGGATTTATATGTTTTGTTTTTCAAGTCCGCATTTGATCATTTCTTCATACATTAACATTGCATTAGCCCTCTATGTTAGAGTTTAATGCAATAGGAAAATATTTAAGGAGAATAATTATTGCATTTAGATTTGATGTATTCGTGAATCCATTTTAAGTTTTAACAATTAGGTATTTCCAAGTAAAAAATAAAAACAGTTAAAACTCATAAGCTTGCATACATATTTTTTCCGAACCGTAGAGACACTACTAGAAAAGAATTCATTGTGATTATCATATCATTTCATCTTCTAAATGATCTGGGTTAATATTTTTACAGTCACAAGCAGATCATAAAGGTATAGTATTATGGTGAAGGGGTAATAAATAGGCTTTCAAAAGCTGGTCCGTGCTTAGCATATCAAGCTTTAAGCATTTTACAGCGATTTTTATGAATCCTAAGTCTAATACAAGATTCATAGTTTGCCAGTGGAATAGAGGGATGCAGAGGCATTTAATATTTACGCCAGCGCAGACGAGCTGAACTTCTCTCTCTCTCTCTCTCTCTCTCTCTCTCTCTCTCTCTCTCTCTCTCCTGTAAACTCATTTCCAAAGCTAATAACGGGCGCGAAAAATGCCGCTGCAGATAAGGAATGTTGAGCCGAGACCAGTTGCCAGGGTGTTCGTGCAAATGATGTAGCCATTATACGGCGATGCTCCGATATGTCTTTGCCTCCAGCCGTGTCATGTCATGCATTGCAAAATGAAACCACACATCAAACTCGCACGGATCTCCTACCTCAGTATCTGTGCGTGTGTGTGTGTCTCGATAAAGTGACGAGGAGGATGGCGAAAGGCAAAACGCTCGCTCTCTACTAGAAAGACCGCGAAGCTCGTAGAAAAGAAGGAAAAAATGCAGTGAGTTCTCTGAATTTGATGTTAGTCTTGTAAATTGATGATGGCTATATTTATAAATTATATTCAATGATGGACACGTGTTGTGAACAGTGCTAGCGTATCAAAATGCTTTTAACGTAGAAACGATACGAAAGAAGGAAGAAACAGTAATAAATACTGATTCAGTTTAAAAATTTACAGCTAAGTATTATAAAATTTATTTCCAGTTAATCAGAATTAAACAAAAATTAATAAAATCTTGTAAACATTCCAAGGAGGAGCTTTAGCACTGAAGCAGAAATACATTTATACATTTATTAAAAAGAAATTACACCCCCCCCCCCCAGTAGGGGAAGGCAAGTGGCAGATCCTGCGGTCATCTATTTTTACCCCTTTATCTGCACTTTTTACCTCTCCCCAAGTTTTTTAATCAAGAAAATTGATTTTCTCGAACGTAATATGTATAAAATGTAAAAAACCTGGTAACTTCTTTCCCTTTTTATCATTTCCGAACGTATGATACAAGTTGTATATAACATGCCATATGTTGCTATAGTTCTAAGGACCAAGTGACTGCCACCCCCGCAAATCCGACCTCCCTGGAACAATTGGGCCTAAACTTCATAGTACTGTAGATCTTGCCTAAAGGAATCTGGATACCGACTTTCACGCCTTTACGTACCTAAATAGCACACATATGTTGCCCTCCCTGAATCCCACCCCCGTAATTCCGAACCCTTTGTACCAATCAAAAGCAAACTAAATAGTACAGATGGGCATGCCCATAGTAAGCTACATTCCGAATTTCAACCTTCTACCTCAAAAAATGTAGAAATTATGAAGGGACATAAAAGACATTATAAAACATTATAAAAACAATACGTAGCTCTATTCTTCGACTACTTAATAATATAAATTATGAGCCCTTGAGCAATCGTGCGTCGACAAAGCGATTTCACGTGCGCGCGCCGATGTCAGTAATGCTTAAAAGATGAACAGAAAGTAACAATGTATTCCTTCTTGAGAAATCGATTGTTATATGACATGCCAGTATCTTTGAATTCTTTATACTCACTGTTTTAGCACGTGAATTCGACTTGAAGGGTTCCACGAAAAATTCTGAAAAGTTGATACAGCCGAGCTAAGACTTTGATGGTCATATTTCCGAAAATAGAATTTGAAAAGGTTAATTCGTTTTCAAGTTATCGTGCAAACGGCGGACGGCCGGATAAACGTACAGACCAAGGGCGCATTCTTATAAGTAGCTTTTTTGCTGAAGCTCCTAATAAGTGAAGAAACCACAGTGATACGAAAAAAAAATTAATAAGAAATTTTAATAAAACATTTTTACGCCAAATCCCAAATTAAATGACCTTATTCGGAAATAAAGAGGGAAACTTTCGCTTCTTGTCTCAAATTTACTGAGATACTTGCGCATTAATGAAATTATTTCCATTAGAAAGAAATTAATTGTTTCCATAAAAACAATTGTGCATAACAGTCCATTTGGCATTCGAAAAATTTGTCATATTAACCCTTAATATACCAATCCTAGCTCATCAACGTAATTTACCTAGCTGGGGGTATTCGTAAGATCTACTGTTTTTTTTTATATATATATATATTTTTTTAATTCTCGACTGTTTGATGTGGTAAATTACTAAAATTGTGTTTTTAGGGGCTTCTGAAGCGATATGACGTTCTATTAAGGGTGCAATAGTTAGAATAAAATATTTTATGTTTATTAATTTCTACAAAATCTACATCTATCCGGTTATCTGAATTTTGCAGTGCTACCATGATTTGACGAAACTACTATGGTATTAAAGTTTCCTTTTACTAAGGCCTTTACTTCCAAAGATGATTTTGAAGTAGAGAGCATCAGCAGTTCTCTTCCATTCTTCCTCAAGAGCATTAATCAGTTCAGTCATAGAAGCTCGGCAATGTGACTAAGCGCCTGTAGTCTTCGCTTCAATTCATCCCACAGGAGTTCATTGGGATTCGTATCGGCGTTCTGAGCAGACCAGTTCATATCTTCAACCTGTGTCCGATTAAACCATTCCTGCACACAACTTCCCTTGTGACAAGTAATATTGTCGTGTCCAAATAGCATTAATATTGGGTCCTGCAAGAATGTTCTAGTCCATTACTGTGGGCAAATCTAGCATTGGGGGAGGCCGTGGCCTGATGGGCTTTCTCTGAACACAACTGTGAAGTTAAGCTACATCAGGCACGGCTGGTCACCGGATGGGCGACCACCATCAGTGATAGACCATCTTCACCCTCCCCCCGCCCCGGCTGCTGCGACTATCATACAGCAGTCGTGAATCCAGGTCCATCCAGGGACCCAACTCGTCGGCATTTGGCCATACAGGCCCTGGATGAACGTATTGGATCCCGATTCATGAATTAAAAAAAATCCTAGTCATTAATTAACAATATAAATATCCATATTCGTATCTTAATAAATTATTATATGGGCCCCCAATTCCGTTTGTATTGGAATCACAAGACTACTTACATAACGAAAATAGCTTTAGCTATTAGTAATAAGTATTATCATTAATAATTAACAATGAACAAATTTAAATAAGAATGTTACACTCATAGCAATTTCCAGATCATAGGACTCATTTTATTAGGTTATAGCTCTCTGACTCGATTATAAGAATACAGTACTTCGTAGATAAGTTATACGACCCATCTTCAAGTGTTTACGAATCCCCGACTCATCTAACAGCGCCAAACACAGCTTAACGAGCAAAGTCATAGGAAATGGGAATCAAGATACGAAATCAAGATACGAATCAAGATACGAAATCAAGTTATGAAAACATGGCGGATAGCGATACTGGACGAATTCGCCGTTCGTATTAGTAAAAAGATTAATACAAAATTATTAGAACTAATATTACTCTTTAATATGACTATGGATGGGACAAGTTATCTAAAGACTATCTATCTATCAGTAGGGATAGCCTCTTCAACTCTTGAGTGCGAGAACAGTCTCCCTCAAAAACCGAACATTGAATAAGCATTCTCCAACATTGTTCGTCTTGCCCCTTCAAATCTTACCAGTTCAAGAAAAATTGAACGAAAACAGGAATCTAAGTAAGTAACACTTTTCTCACTTTTTCCTAACGTAAATTATAATTATTTAATAGTGTCAAATTTATTTGCTAATACGTGTTCTTATTCATTATTGTTAGGTTTATTTTTTATTTACTCGTTTTAATTTGAAATGCATTTCCACTGAACAGCAATCATTATTATCGACTGCTAACAACATGGCTAATTTCTCGCAGCAAGAATAGATCTAAACAACGGGAGCTGTGTATCGGAACCTTATAGAAAGTAAGAAGAAGAGTGGCTGACTTAATTTCAGCACGGAGGTCGAATAAGATACTAACCAAAATAAAATGTCACTATTACCCTTTCCATTATTATAGAGTAGTGTAAATCATTGATCTAAAACTTATCCTTTTTTCTGTATGTCAGAATATGAGCCTTCCTCTTCAGCATCCTCGTGATAGTTTCCATTAGGCTACCCAAAGGAATATAAAAGAAATCTTGCAGATTTATAATGAGAACGATGTAAGGGTTACAACAAAAATATTCCCTTGATTTTTGTGCAAATCAATTCTGTTAAGTGATGGTGAATTTATTGCATTGTACATTATAAGGTGAATGTATTGTTAAATTAATAAATGATGTTATGAAAAAAATTGATGTTTAAAAATTTTAAAAACATGTCGTTTCTCTTCCTATTGTTGTCTACCCTACAAGCTTGAAGTTCTATCTTCTGCTGGCGAATTTTGACAAAGATGATAAAATACAATGCAGGTCGGTATACAAACGTAAACGTGTGTAATTATCAGTATACACGTGTAAATTTGTGTAAATATCTATATACACGTGTGTAACTGTGTAAATAGGTATATACACGTGTGTAAATTTGTGTACGTTTGTGTAAAGTTGTGTATATATATGCTATACAGATGTGTACAAAAGTGTAAACTTGTGTAAATAGGTATATAGGCGTATGTAAACTTGTGTAAATTTGTGCATATATACGTGTAGACAAGCTGTAGAGATGTGTAAATAGTGTATACATGTGTATAAATTTGTGTACATATATTTGTAAACTTTTGTAAATAAGCTTCATAGATGTGTACATAAGCTTATACACGAGTAAATGTGTGTATAAATAAGTGTATAGATATGTATAACTTGAGTGATTTGTTTATATATGTGTGTAAACTTGTGTATATAGTGTATACATGTGGGTAAATATATATACATGTGTGCAAATTGTGTAAATACACGTGTATAATAGTGTAAACTAACTTGCTTTAATATGTGTTTACACGTGTAAACTTGAGTAACTATGGCTATACAAGTGTGTATATTTGTGTAAATCTGGCTATTTAAATGTGTAAGTAGGTTAGGTTAGGTAAAAATGTATAAATATGTATGTAAAAATATGTAAATATGTATGCAAGCTGGCGTAAATATGTATATACGCTGTATAGTAAACATTCCGTTAATGAGTCTTAAGTCCTGTACAATCGAGTCAATTGACCCGAGATAATGGCGACTCAGCAATTCGAGTCAAACAACTCTTATTGACATATGTGTCCAAAGACTCTCTTTAATGGGTCGTATTGGAAGAATCATAGGACCCTCATAAGTGGATCATATGAACCGCATATTGCTGTGAGTGTAGAAATAAAACCCACCTTAAAGTACATAAATGAAAGAATAAACTCGGATTTATATAATAATTTATGGCACGATAAAATCCGATTCATTAATGGAATAGGTTCTCTTCAGATCAAACTTTTCAAAATTACATACAGATATCTCCCATTTTATTATATGATAGCTCCCAAAATTATATCCCGTAGGTTAAGCAACTTTTTTTATTATATACTGTGAATTTTAGGAACTAACTCCCAGAGCAGAGCATAAGATATAACAAAGGCCTATACAGAATTAGCGAATTCGCGCCGAATTCGGCGCGGCTTTTGGTTGCCTGGAGCCGAAACACATACAGCATATTTCATGCGGCACGCGACTCGGAGGTGGCAACCGCACGGCTTTTGGAGTTCCGACCAAGTTGAAATTTTCAGAAGTCGCTTCGAATGCGCAGCCACTTATCTACGAGTGAGCATCCAATCAATAAGGACTGTTTCTAACCCACTTCCGTCATATTGAATATTTCCGATAACGTGTTCTCCGTCCAGGTGTGCCTCGTTTTCTATCGTTTTTCCTGATAAAACGATATAATATGCATGATGCCAAGTAAGCACCAACGACAAAATGAAAGAAAGATTCATCCAAGAGCCAATCAGAGCTGAGTTCGCCTAAAACACTGTTCGTTACAATGCCTAATATGTAAAACAGCTCCGAATTTCAACACGTGCGGCTTGGTAAAGCCTGGGAGACGACTGGAATGCGGGCGCTTGCTTAACGGCTGAAAGACTCTTATCTATTATTTCATTTCTTTACATACCTATATACCATATAGATCAGACGGTCCCTTTTAACTCCTACCCCAATAGGGAAGTAGGACATGCCGATCATAAGCTACATTTCTATTTAAAAATGTAGAGCATATGCAGGATGAAAAAACGTTGAACTACTGTGGAAAGCGACATAATAAATAAATTAACATATGCAGGGGCAAACAGACATTGTAGAACCAATAAATAGCTTCATTCTTTCACTACTTAATATTTGAAATTAGTAGGCAGTTTATAACTAGATAGACCCCGCCAAAATTTGAATTCCCAAAATTAGGTTAGGTTTTTTATATTGTCTGAAAAACTCATTAAGTGCCACTTCAGATGAAAAACTAGTATCCCGGATTTTGCTTAGACGTTGTTCGGACAGTAAAAAAATCTATTAAAATCTTTATTTTGAGAAATTAATTTTAGAAATTAAGAATTTTGAAGAAATTTAGAAAATTTTACTTTATTTTAATCTGGAAGACTAAAAAGCGCTTGATGGTGAAAAGCGTTTTGGGATATTTTTTAATAATCGAAGGTCAGTTTAATTTAATTTCTAATTTTAATAAGAACTTTTTAATTTTAATGTTGAAGAACTAATAATCTATATGTAATTTAAAGATTCTTAAAATTTTTATGTCTTCTTCATTACTTGAATGTTTTATAATTCAGATAATATAAAGTTTAAATTTAGTTTGGATAAACTGCTGTAGTCACTTTTTACATCTAACAGCAATGATTGGTTGGTTTGGTTTTGTTTGTTTGGTATTAACGTCCTTTTCAACTGCTATGGTCATTTCAGGACGGCGTTATAGGGGCCGCAATTTTTGCCTCGCAAGGGTTCTTTAACGTGCAGCCGGCAAACGACTACACGGGACCAACGGCTTTACTTCCCTTCCGAAGGAAGTGCGTGATCTCAGGATTTACCCCTGAAAAATCCTCGTCGTTCTCGGCCGGGATCGAACCCGCGTACTCGGGCATCAGAGGCGATCACGCAACCTGCTGAGCCACTAACAGCAATGAAAGGAAAGCACTAAGAGGCCTATTATGTACCTTGCAAATATCTCCGCTGCAATAAGGGCTATCATTTTGCTAATACCATGACCTACTTTATTATTAATACGTAGTATTAGTAATAATAAAGTAGGTCATGCTAATACGTACGGATTCAGCTCATGACGTGATATGACCAGACGTGAGTGTCTCTTCCTGTATGAACTCAACCTGAAACAGAAGTGGCAGTTTTCACTTGCAGCTCCACGACGAAGAAATACAAATTGGTATACCCAGTTATAAATAGCTCAAAAGTAGTGAAAACAATATAAAGTTTAAGATAGAACTAACAAAAAAGATTTTTTTTTTTAATATTTATTTTTAATCGCCTAATATTACCTAATTTCCGAACATGTTTCTTAAAATAATTCAATTCCTGTAGCATGATTTACTTTTGTGAAAATTATTTGAACTCAATTATCAAATGCAATTTATTTCCAATTAATACTTTTATTAACAAACTATATTTTTATTTGATCTGACATTAATCTGAAATGAATGGTAATAGTTTTACAAAATCCACAGCAGTGCAATTGGTTTCCTAAAGAAACTGATTGAGTACAAAATTTTAAATATCTCAAACTTACATTTATTATGCATTATTAACAGTAATGAATTTTATCTAAAATAAGAAACGCTAACAGATTTAAGACATTAATGGTGGAAATACATAAATTTGAAGTTACATCCTGAAAATTGAATTCCTTACTCTTTAGTTGTGAAAGTAAATTTCTAAATTCAAAGTTTTTAATGCTGAATAAGAGCCAGAGAAATCTACATGTTCAACTGAAACTAACCCAGAATTCGACCAAATTACAAGACTCAACTGAACTACATTTAAAAACAAAGCGGAAACCAAATCTAAAAACTGCATACCTAAAGCCTGCCTGATCCTTAGATATCAATCTAAAACCAATCCTATAAATTCAATACTCGCAAAAATGCTATGAAATATCTCATCGTCTTTTTCAGCATTAAACCCCCTTTAAAAAGTGCAAGTTAAACGATTAAGTAAAGAGCAAGGAAGTACAGTATCAATAACCATAAACTTAATTATTTTCATTTATATTTAAACATTTGAGGTAAGGCATTTAATTAAAACCTTCAAAGAATATTGATCAGTTACTCTTTAATAAACTTAATATTTGGTACTTATCCTGTTGTCTTTGATGAATCTTGGGTTGCAGTCCAAATCTGGAATAATCAAATTAAAAAAACTTCAGTAGAAAATAGGAAAAATGGATACAATCAAATTGATACAAGATGACCCCTTCTGAAATATAGATACGGTATTGTGAGATTATTAGAACTGAAAGACTTTGACAATAAGAAAATGTAAGAGTTTCAAGAACAATTAGCCAAAGTCGAACACTTACTTTTAAGATTAAAATTGTCATCAGGAAAAATGTTCATTCTGTAATTACCACATGACGAATCAATTTTAGTGCTTAACAACTGAAGAAGGCTACATCCGAATTTCACCTGACGAATTCATGAGAGTATTGTATCGGTGATGTTGAATATCTTCCGAGGCCTTTGGCTCTGAACTGTATAAAATATTAAATAGGAATTTCTTGGTTTAGAACCATCTTCAATTAAATAATAAGCAATATCCACGTCTTATGGCGAAATCAATTCGGCAGAAAATAATACAAGCATGAGCGATAGTACAGCAATCACAGGCCTACCTTTGATTTATACCTTGTATGCCACAAATTCCTTGACGGGATAGATTATTGTGCAGATTCCTCATTGCTTCTCGTTACAGCATAGATTAGATCTTGAGTTGTCCCATTTCAAGTTGCCAATATGCTCCCACAGAAGTTTATTAGGAAAAGATGAGGCGACCAGTTTCGTATCACTTTAAAAAAAAATTCAAAATAACAGTTTGGTTGTCTAATTGAAAAACAGTGCATACATTATTGTGCGTGTTATGTTTTTGAAAAAAATAATATATAATCAGATATATTATACACGGAAATGTCAAGTAATAAAAAATAAAACGAAACGCATAAGGTACCAGATTAAAATTACAAAGAATTAAAAAAATTTTACGTTTTGGTTCCTCCACTGTTTCACTTTCCAGCGCTAAAAGTTAGTCTTTCGATTTTTGGGTTGAAGTTGCCAACATGTTTCCGCAGAAGAGTCTCGTTGGGACGATTTGAGGAGAATGATTCAAGTTTTCTAAGAGCTTTCAAGTTTCGTTGCCTAATGAGAAAAAATGCTGTCCTCATCCTTTACAAAGATTTAAACAGTTTTTATTTGAAAAAATGAATGCTATGAAGTGACATATACAAGGTGATTATAATTAAAGTCCCTTTGTAAAAATGCTATAAAAAAACAACCATGAGTCCGAATGACTTCAAATTTGGACTGAGCATTCTTGAAGAAGGGGCATTTGATATGGATAAGAAAAAAAATAGTTCCAAAATTTATCACTATTTGGCGCTAATACTGTACTGTATAATAAAAAAAAAATCATGTTTAACTTGTTTTAGTGTCAATTGCATTCCTTGACCAACTTTAATGTAAAAACATCATGCCATAAACAACTCATGCCAAAGCCGTCGTATTTCAATTCAAAATGTCACTTCTAGCTGAATCCGCTTCCGTTATGCCGCTTACAGCGCCATCTAGTGATAAATTTTGGAACTATTTTTTTCTTATCCCATATCAAATGCCCCTTCTTCAAGAATGCTCAGTCCAAATTTGAAGTCATTCGGACTCATGGTTGTTTTTTTATAGCATTTTTACAAAGGGACTTTAATTATAATCACCTTGTACATTAAAATCTCGAGCATAGCATTGAGGAAAAATATTTATAGTTACCGGAAAAAAAATTCCATCGAAATAGATTCGCTTTTCAATAACATTATTTAGAATTGTTATCTGGAAAAAAAATATCTAACAAAAACAGCACATTAACGTATATTACAGGAATCAGATCTAAGCGGTTATAATGACCAAACAAAGCTTTAGCTTTCGACTTTATAAAGATCTATTTTTTATTTTTTTTTTAAACTAGTACTCACGATCCTTGGTAGCAGTGGCTTGTAACATTGCTTCCCATTTGCAGCAAAATGTTTACCTAGAATAACTTGTGGAAAAATAGTGGCAGAAGTTTAAAGTAAAATAAAATTTTCCTTAGCCTACTAACTGACCAAACTATCGTAAAATTAAGATACGCGAGATCTATATCTAAAACTTATTCCCATAACTCAAAACATAATGAAGCAAATCTACTTGTGTTATGTTAATGGGGGCTTGTTAAATAGGGAAATTAAGTAAATTTGCTTCTTTATGCATAGATTCTCTTTTCCTTGAAATGAAGTAAAAAAAAATTAACTCCTTTCTTAGAAACATTAATTGGTAATATTCAAAGTTATAATCCCATGAGCTCAATCCCTCGAAGTGTACAAAATACACACGCAAACACAGAGACAGACATACACATACATTACATACACAGAAAACAAAGACTTAAACGGCGCCAAATACTTAAATAAAATATAAAACTAGAAAGTCTACAAAAGTTACAAAATTTATATTGTTCACCGTCTCTTCACATCGAAAACTGCACAAGAACAAATTCAGAAGTTTTCGTCTTGAGATTGAGTAATATCTTTAGGGAAAAAGAGAACTTTTGGTCAAGTAGCATTGTTTAAAGCTGAAATTACAACAGATGTTTAACGATATAACAATCTTGATTCTTCCAGTTCGGAAAATAGTTGTATCGAACACGATTTGCTCCAAGTGCTTCCATCATGAATTGAATTGCACTGCATATTTCTTTCATTATCATATTCTGTTGTCCAAGAACATGATATTTAAAACCAATTTCTTCATTTGACAGGAACGAAATCCGTCAACTTTCAAGGCACGATGATCCAAGCAAAGTTTCATTCCTACCTATTAAGAAATAAATTGAACACAATAGCAAACATTTGACATCTATAGCCCTTTTCCCATACTACAAAACCCTTTTCCTAAAGTCGGATCACAATTTTCAAAATCAGTTAGAAAGATTTCTCATTGATAATTACCAGTTCAAAAAGTCATTAATATTCTGCTTTGACAACATCCTCAGTTATCAGTTATGATATCGAAGATGAGAAACGAATTTAGATCACGTAGCACGAATTCGAAGCAATTCAAAGCTAACAAGGTGCAATGTGATATTCACTCTCCATGGGAAGACACTGACAATTTTAGATCCTTTGAATTTTCGAAGTAGGAAACTGCCGTTTACTCGACAACAAATGAACTTCATGAATCGTCAACTTTATTACGACTCTTGGAAAAGAAAATACGCTATATGCCCCTTACAGAGCAATAAGAATGTTCCCAAGTGATATCACAATTTTCAAAATGCTATTTTACAAATTCACTGTTCAAAAAAATCACTGGAAGTTTTGCTTTGATAAAGTCCTCAATCGTGATTTCGACGCTGGAAGCCGAAAAAATTAAATTAGAGGACGTAACACGATGAATTCGAAGTCAAGTCAATATGAGCAAATTCTGATGCACAAGAAAGTTCACTCGCGACGGTAAGTTAATAGAACACATACTCACACACGAACTTCTTTTGATGATTTTTAGCCAGCTTTGCCTAAGTTTTTCACATTCAACTAAGTCACAAACACAAACTGCTGAGAAACACTGACCACAATTAACACTAGTTAAATTTTCGAAGCAGAAGACTGCCATCTATATGACATCACAGAAATTAAGCTCATGCGTCCTCGTCTTTATTACGACCTCTGAAATAAAGCAAATACACGACAAGCCTAATGAAATCAAAATCAAATATAATCTTCCTAAATATAATTAAAATACTTACAAATGTTAAGATTGCATCTTCTATCTTAGGCTTTGAAACGAAAATTGAGTCTGTTCCTCTAAGATTAAAGAGAAAAAGAAATATTAATTTAAGATATTTCATAAATGGTGCTGCATAAAGAAAACTTGATCCAATTAAGAAAATTCATTAAATATATTAAACAAAATATTAGACAAAGGAAGTGTCTCTAGAAGTTCGTATAAACTTAAAATACAAAAAAAAAAAAAGTTCGATTCTTCGTCTCTTCTGTGTTTCTTCTGTGTTTCATCTAAGCTTCTTCACAAGTTCTGTATTTCTTTATATTTCGTACTTAAATTTTTACTCGGGTGACTTTTTTTATTGTTTTTTTTTGTTATTATTTATTTTAATTTTATCACATTTTAATTAAAGGAGTACTATTCAACTTAATTAATATATAAAAAAAAAGAAAAAAAATCCCGTATGCTTTATAATTTAATGCTGTCAAATGAAACGTCATTTATCAATTTTGTTCTGTTTGGAAAAATTCACGTTTTCTTTATGCATATACAACAGGTTAAACCGCACTTTCTGTGTTTAAGGCAAGGATTTAGGCGTATTGGGGTAAATGCTCCCATAGGAATAGATTTGAACCTCTATTCATCCAAATTCGAATTTTTAACCTGCAAAATTCGGAAAAAAAGTATTAGAATAGGCTTAAAAATATTTAAACATTAACTTAGTCCTAAAATACATAAATATAAATTTAGATTATTTCTATTAAATAATCAATATTCTATTTACTCACCGTTACGAATCTTAAAACTTAAAGACAGATCTTAAAACTAAAAACACAGATTGCCATACAGCAAGCTTCCCTTTACACGCGGGAACCAAACTGTACACACAATGTTTACATACTAAAGATCGCTTATACCAACACTTACAAGTTGGTAAGTACATACCTCAAAATAATGTGTAACCCTTGCCTTGCACCATGAGGAAGAAAACAGAAAGTTAGTAATTTACGCTTATAATGCTTTTACCTAACAACCCTAACAATGTTTTTTTGGTTGGTCACCGTTCAAGGACAGTCGGGTCGTATGGGCTCTTACGTAGAAATCCGACGTCAGATTTTGTTTGGTAGGCCATCCATGGTTAGTAAGGGGCAATCGAGATAGAGAAAGAGAGATGGGTCAGCACCAGTATACAGCAGAATGCATACCGCCTGAGAAGGCATGGTACAAGGGCTGTTGGAATGAAACCAAACCATCTTATGGATTCACACCAACATCGAGGGGGTGCAGTAGAACACGCTAATTGACGTGTCTACAGAAAGTTGTGTTCCTGTGTTTACTGCCTTGACACGGTTCACTCATCACCGAGCCATAGTTTCTAGGCAGCAATAGCTAAGTGTTATCCTGTGTTTGCTGTCCGCCCCGGTTTCCTCATTACCGAGACAGACAGCAACCGCTAAAATTTTAAAAAATCATTAAATTTTAAGTGAGTATTTTTAGAATGTGAAATATTTTAAAAGCTATGGGGAGAGGGAGAAATTTATAAGGGTTTAAATTCGTATTATGCGTATTACTTAAATCTAAAACTACTTAAAACTAGCTTAAAATAAGTGCATGTCACTGTGTGTATTTGTGTAGTTTCGTCGTCTTCAGCAACCAACGATGCCTTCTGTACCTGAAAATTTCATACCCTGAAAGATCTTAGACACCCACTTTCAATATAAAGGGATAGCGAGGTCTTTCCCCGTCCTTTAATTATTAAAAAAACCTATCTTCGTGCGCTGCTGTCCTCTTCGGACTACTGAGGGTCCCACGTGGAGGGAAAGTGGTCCGCCTTTCCCTACCTAAACTTAAACTAAACTAGCTACTAAATTTGCGATTACCAAATATTCCCCTTTAACGTTAAAAATAAACTTTAAAATCAACATGCCTTGAAAAATAAAATTTGAATTTTGATGGGGGGGGGGGGGGGCGGTGCGGTAGAGAATTATCCCAAACTTTAATATTTTTATTTAAATTAACCTACATTCTAATTAAGGTTCAAATGCAGTTTAGTAACTATTTGGTAATCATAGCACAGACAACCACGAATGTCCCAAAACTTAACTATTACACCTTAAGAATCCCTCGTTGGGGTATCTGCCTGAATGATTTCCTTAAGTTAAAGCATTACCATTTCCCTAAAACCAACCAGATACCCATTCCATCGTAGTTCCTCTTCTGCTATGTTGTCATCACAGCTCAATGCCACACTCATCGTCACAATCGTCTCGTGACCAGTCCATCAAATTCGAATTCATCACCCAGGAAATGCTAATTTTAACTAATTTTGCTAATTATCACTAAAATATTTTTGTAATAATTTTGAATTTGTGCTAATTTTACTTGATCAAACATGAATGCTAAATTTTAATGAAAGCTCTCGCAAAAGTTAATATTAATAATTTTTTTTTTTGCAATGTTAAGAAATAGAATTTTTTAAAATTTAATTTTTAGATTAAAAATTTAATATTAAAAATTGTAGTATTTAAATTTAAAATTAAATATCTAAGCAATTTAAGTTTCCTCAACTAGATTTTAATTTGGAAGTTAAAACCTCATTCAGCTGAAAACAAAAAAACAAACAAAAAAACAAAAAATCTTAAATCTAAAATTTTCAAACTCCCAATATTATAGAAATTAGAATTAACCCCCCGCCCATCATAAGCAAGAACTAAAATTACTTTGTGGTTGTCTGTGCTTAAAGATTAAAGATAAAGCATCCCCAACTAGGCTAATGACACAACAAAATCAAAAATTTAGAACCATATTTCCTCAAGTGTGTTGAATTGTTTTTTGTGTTTGATGGGGAGTTAGGACGGGGGCATTCCGGTTTCCCTATCGCTAAGTGTTTGAGTGTCCACCGTAATTTTGTTGTCCTAAGTGGAAAACATGGTTCTCATTTAAAAAAGGACAAGGAAGAAAGGATAATCTATACGTATCTTTTGCATATGAAGGCATATTCCATCATCCCATGATTTCATAAGTCTAACGGGAAAAAGAATATCAGCAGATCCACGAGTTATTGGAATGGGACCAGATCCACCAGTTCTTGTTACATAGAAGTCGACCCACCTAGAAAATAAAATTGTAAAGATTACACACATATAAGCTTCCCAAATTAAGTTTTGAATTAAGATGACGAGTAAGGGCAGTAATAAATAGATAGAGCGCGTTATCATAATCTTTATATTAATAGATATTAACAGTAATAATGAGAGCATAAAACTAGTGAATGTGCCAAAATAATGCTGCGCTTGAAGGTCATCGCACTTGCTATTATGGCTGAACTCATTTAATAGTTCTTAACATTCCATTTTCTCAAATTTTGTAATATTGGAGTTTGCAGGTAAACCATTTACACGGCACTAACTTTTTTGCATTGAAAAATAGCGGCACCCATTTTATTACCTGTTTTTGATGCTACCAGTTGCGCCATCTGTCGGACAGTTGGTTGGCGAACAGGCCTCCCAGAAATCACCACCAAGTCGTTCCTTAAGTAAATTATGAATATTAATATAGTCATGTGAATTAAGAAATTGTGCTTCTTCATTAATATAACTACTGTATTAGATATCTATAAGAATAAACCGCTGTTCTTGTTTGTGTCAACTTTCGTGCCTAGGTGTCTGGACTTAACAACTTGTACGTAATACGTAACGTATTTTAACGGATTTTTAACGTATAAGCTCAACAAATGAAAAATATACCGGAAAGAGTTTCCTTGGAAATGAAAATAAGATTAGCTTTAAAGAATTAACTTATTGAGAACTAATAAATTTCGAAACAGGAAAAAAAAAGTTTAAATTATAATCACAGAACAAACGGAACTGCATTTAGGATATTAAGTCTCTTTAAGTATTAAAACTTAAAATTTGTTAGCTCAAATATCAAGTAAGTTTTCCTACAATAACGATAAAGAACATTCCAGAACTACATTTATCAATCATACGAAATTAGCCTCATAAACTGGAAGCTTTAAGCAAATTTATATGGATAAATAATATGTAAAGTTGTATTCAATCTCCTAATAAATATGAAAGTTTTATTCATTTTAAAATATTATACCCAAAAATAACGGTCATTAGGGCTATCACGAACGCGAGAACGAATTTATATCTCTGAATTAATTTTAAAAGAATGCAAACGAAACTTTAAGTATAAAAACAAATTTACATCTCTGAATTAATTTGAATTTAAAAGGACTTATTTTAGTATTCACATAAAGGTTAAAAAGAACCAAACTCCCTAAGAAAATTATCCTGGAAACGCCAAAAAGCAGGTCTATTGTCTTCCATCGTCAAGAATCAAAATGAGTTTAAATATAACCGCCTGATATTGAATCTGATAACTGAGCATGCGCAGTAACAATTGGGCGCACAGATGCTGATGGGAGAAGTATTAAATATAACACTGTAGTTGCCCCTCCCTATATACACACTTGGTAACAGCGGTTTGGTATCTTCCAAATACAACCACCTCGATTTATTGTGTATTATAAAAATATTTAAAAAAAAAAAAAGCTTGTATAGGCATAAACTTTTACTTTAAACAATGCACTGAATATTAATAACTTAATAATTTATTTAAATAGGAATTCATAAAATTAAAACAATGTAAAAGTTTAATATTGAGTTTAATTTCATAAATATGATTTTTTCTTTATTTTTTTCCTTGTCGTGTTTTTAATACTACAATAACAACCTATTTAGTATTTTCATTTTAAAAATTAAAATTTACTTTAAATTTTTTTTTAAATGAGAGGCACCAAAAAATTATTTTTTACATTCTAATAGTCCACTTCATAAAGTTAAAGTGTATGCTTAATTTTTTTTAATATTGTCTGTACTACATATTTGTATGAATGAAGAAAACCTGAAGAGGTGGCCCAAATCCCTATACTGAATACACATTAAATTAAATATTTTTAATTTTTATACTGGACTGTATTGTCATCTCAAAAGCGAAGGGAGGTATTTCAACGCCATAGTAATTTTCGCCGAATCATGTTTACAGTGCAGAAATATAACTTTTGAAGTATAAGAGTCCGAAAACTTTTGATCACAAAATATATGGAAAATGGTAGAAGGTGATTTTTTTTTAAATTTTTTATTGTGTAGGGTAAGAATTCCTGAAGTGGACCCCTCAAAAACAAACATGCCGTGAAATTTAAAACTTTTATTATAATTTGGTAGTACCTAATAGAGTATTAAAATTCCCAAAATATTTTTGAAAAATTTGCATTTGTTAAAAAAGTTATAAACAAATACATATTTTGGTATTTTTTGTTTAAAAATTCATATCTCAAGCTAATTTTATCAAATCTCTTTGAAATTTTAAAGATAACAGTAAAACGTATAAACTTAATAACAAAACAAAAGTGAGAGAAAAATATTTTTTATGTAAAAATATATATATATTTTAAATTTAATGAATAATTTTTAATGTTCTCAATCGATTTAAACAATTTTGAAAAGACACATTGAATCTGTATTTATTAACGATTTAGAATTTGAAAAAAATTTTTGGTGATCTCTGTTTTTACGCGAATCCATCAATTTTTGTCAAGCTATTCAATCGTACGACTAGGCTGTATCATGGTAAATGAATATTGTTGGTGAATCGTTGTTCCAAATGATTGCGAGTAGAGTAGAAACGAAAAGACAAGGATAAATTTGTATATCCTGTGCTCGGGTTATTAACTAAGTAAATGAGCAATTGCTGATAAGCTTACTAAATTTCGCGAAACGTCCGTTGATAAGCGCTTTGAAGTTTGTGACATACGGCGATGTCATAATTTAATGAAACTCCGGTTACTTTGATCGGCTTCCGAATGATTTCATTTCAGTACATTGCCATGTAATGTTATGTTTTAATTGAAATGTGGTTTCAACAGTACGGTTAAATGAAAGCATAAAAGGCGGCCTGTTTCTCTCATCTACGAAAACCGCAACAAATTCTTGTGAGGGTTTTATTTTGCATTTTCATTTGCCCTTTTCTCACGGTACTCCCCCCCCCCCCCCCCCTCCTCCGCGTCTCCTCCTTTAATTTCGTTAATTGTCTGAAGCGCAGTGACAAAAGAAGAATCGACGACACGATGACGGAAATCTCTACCTACTGCGAAATGATTGCGCTCATGTTGACAAAGCAACCGCAGACGAACCCGGCGGATGAGACCTTTTCATGAGCGCATGCGCAAAAGAAAGTAGAGAAGAATGTTCTCTCTCTTGGAAGGAGAAAATGTCAAAAAAAGGAAAACGGCAGAAAAAAGTGCTGGAGGATAGAGAAGCACCGAGGATAAGGCAGTAGCGGGGAGATGGGATGGGGGTAGGGAAGCGGGTTGCTGGGATCAAAGCCGGAGGGTGTGTTGCCTTTTGTTGAAGCGGCTTAGAGCGGTTAGAGCGACGAGGAGGCAGTGCTGCGAGGAAAAGGTCGCACGAGTCGAGAAAGGAGTTTACGATAGAACCAGTCAGACGGAAATCGCCTTGTTTTCTTCTATTAACTTCGGAAATCAAGGTGATGAGCCATTTGACCTTCCGGAACCTCTTTGCTCTTTTGTGCTCTTTTGCTGGTGAAGCGATAGAAACGACACTCGCGAGTTCGCTCAAGCATATGAAATGGAAGCTTCCCCCCCCCTCCCCGCACATACACACACATGGATGGATGGAAGTCGGGTTCCATACACATAAGTTCTTAGAATTATGTTTATTCATTGCAAGACGGAAAAAAGACACTTGAATGTGGAGAAGTCAGCGTAACATTTCAATCTCTCAAACCCACCACCTTCTAAATTTTTTCCTCCTTTTTGAGTCTCCCGTAGGATGCAAACTGAATCTAGAGGTTGAGGTAAATGAACAGAAAAGGCTGGCTCAAATTGATTTTTTTTAGCTTTGTTTAAATTTCGGTTTTGCGTATTTTGTGGTAAAATGTGACTGTGTGTCGAAATACGGAGGGGTGTTAGATGTTTATGGTGATGATTGTTAAAACGTCCTGACACGGGTTTGAAATGCACGAGGCTCGTGAAATTTTACATGCGAGATCGGTGACAATCGAACTTATTATTCCGTTCTTCATTTCAATAAGATTTAGAATGGCTGCCGAAACGACATCAAAAATTGAATGGTAAGGAAAAATTTCTTATTCCGGAATAGTAGAACAGTTTAAGGGAAAAATTTCATTATTTCCAATAATGGTATAACAAAAGTTTATCAAACGCAGAAGACAAATGGATCCGAACAATCAATAGTGACTGAAAAGCGCACCTCCGTTCTTCCCGTACTAAATCTAATATTCGAACACTTAAGAGGCTAGTCCTTGCGGAAAATCCGCCAATACAACGGGTCATTGATGGTAAGACTGGAACCTCTAATGACAATGATACCTTAAAGTGAGTAATTATACTAACCTAAAAGCTTTTGATACTTCAACAATAAATAACACTGGGCAAGAAAATTCAAAATGTTAATGAATAGTCTTTTCTTAACGAGTTCAATGTGCTGACAAAATTACTTTACAAGTTGAGAATTTTCACGATTAGAGTTTGGCACTATGCACGCACTTCTCATCAGGAGTCCTGGAATCAGTCTAAGTCAGTATTTTGAGGTTTTTTGCATTAGATATATAGCTGAATCGGGAAATTTTTGGTGTACATATAACGTTTCTTAAAAGTAAAAACTGACTGCCAAACCTTAGAAAGCCACTCGATGGTGCTTATTTATTAAAATTAATTACTATTATTAAAACAATTTATTATTTTATTTAGTTATTACACTGGGCACAATAACAGGAATTCTATGCATTGCTACAAATTGAACCTTAGTTATATTGCACAAACTTTTCCTTGCATTGTTGGTCATGAGATATTTCTTATTAATATGCCCTGCCATCATTATGAATATCAATTTATTATCGATAATTATAATTTTTTCGAAATCTGAGATAGACAGTGACCTTCCTCATGGTTTGAAAGTCAAGTATGCAAAATTTCATGAAGATCGGAATAAAACTGTAGATTTATATACGAAACAAATCCACCCACAAACAAACATTCTTCTTTATACAGGGTGTTTCATAATTAGAAACTCCATGTGGTTAATGGGTTTATTTAGTTAGTTAGTTATAATTTTGCATGCTGCTGACGAGCAGATCTCCATATCCTCTCTTGCATCCAGTAACAAAACAATGATTTGGCCTATTTGTGGAAAATGATTAGAAGAAATATCAAGAAAATATTTCTTTCTTATAAGCTGTTTTTTTTTTTGTTTTTTTTTTTAAGAAATCGTAATTTTGCTAACACTGATAGTTCTGTCAACTGACTTTTGCATTCAGTACCACCACTCGCCAACTCTCTTGCATTCATCTCTCGGCGATCATGTGCGGACAGGCGTTATCGTGCTGCAGATGAGGATCCAAAGCTGCCATTCAATCCTCGTGTCGACAACAACCCCGGAATTCCTCTCCGACGGGTTCACCCGACTAGTCACGCGTTGGCGCAATGCGTTTAAAGTGAATAGTGCATTACATAGAAGACAAATGTAAGTATCAGATACAAAAAGAATTTTGAAAATCGGTTAACAAATAAAGTTACGGACCAGGAGGCAAAAATTCTTGAACAACCCTCGTGCATGTTAAGAATACCTTATTCTTCGAACTTTCGCTTTCTTTTCAAATTTGGAGTCTCTGAAAAGCTGTTTAATCTGAGGCCTCATCAAAACGCCCTCTTTAATTTTGGCTTCACTGAGTCGGAGTTTTTCATGCAGTTACTAGAATGTTGAACCATGATTTTTACCAGGTCTTTAACGAAGGCCGAGCTTAGTGTATGAAGGAAGAATAATGATTTTGTGTGGATTCTGCCAATGGTGGACGATGTACAGTCAAAAGACGACACATACACAACGGACAAAACGTTACTGTCTCTGCAACGAGAGCCAATCAACTTTTTTCAATGTGATATTCGTGTTCGGCACGATAAATTCATTCAGGATTGGATACTTAAGAAGCAATTTTATTGTTTCTCAGTGTAATCAAACAGCAAATTCTTTCGACTTCACAAAATGACAGGTTTAATTTAAATTCATAAATTCTTAAAAGTGAAAACCAATAATGATTTATTTTTGAGAATAAGTCAATTTTTAAATTTTATAACAATTGAAACCTAAAAACAGTTTTGTTTCTGTAAATTGAAAATTAATTATGTTTAAAATTATTTGTTTCAAACAAATTACATCAAAATTGTTATTGGGCTTCAATTGTTATAAATTTAAAAATTGGCTTATTCTAAAAAAATATTACTAGCTTTCTAAAAAAAAATATTACTTTTAAGAAGTTATGAACTGAAACTAAATCTGTTATTTTGTGAAATTTTAAAAATTTGTTTTTTGATTATTTATTGTCGAAATATCAAGTCTTTTAAATACGATATCGGCAAACCATATTAATCATCAATATTTGAAATTAGAACGCCTTCATAAGGACCGAGTTGACGCTTTATTGCCAAGACACATTGCGAAGAGGCAAACCAACAGCAGAAAACGCTATTGTATAAATACCATTTGGTAGGCGACAAATGGAAGGACTAGTCACCTTGGATGAGGCTGGCTTTCTTTATCGAGAAATGGAAAGACACGGGCCTTTTTTTTTTTAATCGACAACAGAGTAAACGACTTGAAATGACCGGGTGCGTCAATGCAAGAAGAGTTTCAAGGCGGCTGCTGAGTACAGCTACAATGGACATCTGACTATCAAACCGTGGGATCTAAAGCAAAGATAAATGCTGCCTACTATGAGGGAAATGTCTTGGAACACGGTTATGTGGCTAGGATATCGTTGTTCATCAATCAGGACAAAGCATCTAGCTACGCTGCTAAATCGACTGTTGTTACTGGAACAGGAAAATGGAATTAAAGTTATCCCATTCTCAGACATCCCTATCAAGTTACCCGATGCTTCTCTCATGGGTTTTTGTGGTTTCGGTCTCCTTAAAAGCTTGTCAAGAAGAATGGATCAATTATTCTCGTTATTCTCCATAGAAGAAACTAGAAGTGTAATTCAAAAGTAAAACTATTCCTTATCTTGCCAAAAACAAGGAGACAAGTGCAATAGGGCGTCGGGCCACCTTTATGCAAGCAACAGAGCTTCCTTTTTTGTGATAATTGATCCTGACTGATGTTTTAAAATCTTGCTCATTGCTAATTCTTTATCACTTCTAATGGGACCATCATCTGAACTTTCCGTTTCTAAGGGCTTTCCAAGTAATTTTTTGCAACGCCTTAAAAGAGCTAATTTCATATCGAAAGTGCCGATAAATGTTGTCTTGTTTAGTCCAGGCTTCACCTCCTGATTTAAGAGGAATGAGTGCTTCCCAGAAATTTATTTATTCGAGAGGAGTATATTTTCTAGCATATGATGAAATTCAATTTTGCGTAGTTGTAAACTTTAGGTTCCATTAAAGCTCCTAAAAGTTTCCAGATATACACTATGGCAGTGCTTAATGGATGTTCGAAACAGATTTACGATTTTAGTGCTTAGATTCAAGGTGCATTAAGCTCTTCGACGGAGAATTGGATAGTCTTTGCAAAATGTAATTGCATTAAAGGAAGGAAACATTTTAAACCCATTAACTCGGTATAAACATGAATAGTTGACGTAATCTATCTTAAAGAGTCAGAGAGAACTCTGAGAGAAATACATCGAAGAATCATAAGATTACGACTTCGTACTTAATAAAATGTAGCCCGCTAAATAACGGCCATTGCGCGGCATCGGTTCCATGAGGTGGCTGTAATGTTTTCCAGTTTCTGTACTTTTTGATGCATAGTAAATAAAAGTGCCATCGCCTCCAATGTCGTTGCCGCTCTGCGTGATGCAAAGGTATCTAGATTCTTCGGACCAGGCGACATTTTTCTAATTTCAAAGATCTTGTCTCATATCATGCGCTCTTGTCGTTGAAGTATTAGCACTGACCTCCATTTTTTTATCTGACAATGCAGCCCAGACGCAGCAGGGAAGTGTCATTTTAAATATAGTCCATAAACCAATACTATAAATGTATTTATTTATAAGGCATGTTCAAATGAAAGTGATTCGGGCTGTAGCGCGCGTGCACGTGAGTGCGCAGACACGAGGCAAATGGGTGATTGTTGACGTATCGTCTACTTGTTGTGATAAGCACTGCTGTGGGAAGTTACGGTAGGCTTATGCTCGTATTTCGCTTGTGTTACAACGGACCCTCCTATTAAATTTCCGTCCAAAACTGACCAACGAGCGGTGATAATGTTTTTGACAGCTGAGGACATTCCACCAGTTGACATTTATGCTCGGATGTTGAATGTTTATGGAGAAGCATGTGTCTCGAAAGCAACCATGGTGCTTTGGGCCAAAATGTGGAAATGTCCTTGATGGTCGTGTGGAAACGGATGATAAACCATGTCCGGGCCAAGCAAACGTGGTCATCACCGATCAATTGAAGACAGACATGGATAAGTCAATTCGTGAGGACAGGCGGACAGCATACTGTCATTTGCGAAGGATCACAACGTTAGCATTGTTTCCGCATATGCAGTAATGAAAAGCCTGGGATATGGCAAGGTCTGCTGTCAGTGGGTAACCCGAATGCTCACGGAAGAGCACAAAGGGCTGCGTTTCGGCTGGTGTTCGGATCATCTGGAACGTTACAGTCGAGAGGGGGAAGCGTTTTTGAAGAAGAATATCGCGGTAGATAAGACCTGATGCCATTATTGGGAACCCCCCGGGAAGGTATCCACAATGCAGTGGAAGCATCGTCACCACGGCCCAAAATATTCAAGTCGCAAAGTTCGGTCGGGAAGGTTATGCTTACGTGTTTCTTTGATTCCGACGGTCCTCTGCTTTTGGAGTTTATGCAACCCAAACCCATCTTAATGCTATTCCATACACTGAGACACTGCAGAACTTGCATCAAGCTGTGAAAAACAAGCGTCCTGGTAAGCTTAGTGATGGGGTGATCCTCCTCCAGGACAATGCTAGGCCACATATAGCAAGTTCTGCCACACCCTCCTTATAGCTCGGACCTCTCACCATGTGATTTTCATGTGTTTGGTCCTTTAAAGAAGGCACTGAAAGGTCGACGATTCGCCAATGATGAGGAGGTTAAGAACGCTGTTCGGGCATGGTTCAGAGAGCAGCAGAAAACAGATTTTTTTGCGGAAGGTATTATCCGATTGATGCCCCAGTGGGAGTCCTGTATTGCGGCAGGTGGAGATTTTTTTTAGGACTGCGCGTCTATAATAGTTACTATAAGATGTTCTTCTTTCATATAAACAAAGGTAAATATTAATACTTACCATTTAATCCGTCTCAGTGCCCTTTGAATCGCTTTCATTTGAACATGCCTTATATTTAAAAATCTTGACTGACGCGTGTTTCAATCTCAGATCAATATAGTCATGATATTTGAAATATGAGGATAGCCACTTGTGAGGATATTTGACGAAAGAGGGTGATGGGATAAGAATGATTCGCTTTAAAAATTAAAAAAGATATGCAGAATTCGATAAGAAAGAACCGAATATGAAACAGAATAAATGTAATAATTAAGAAAATGATTTAAATAAATAAATACATTTATTTCATTCATAATATTACTTTAGAAACTGTATTTATTAATTCAATAAGTAGCATATAAGACCTTATCTGTATACGGGAAATGTGTGCTTGAAATTTGTCTTGTCCAACACTGTTGTGGTTACGGGTGATTTGTCGGACTGTCCGGCCGCTATGAATAATGCAATTTCCGCTGGCCTTTGGTATCAGTTATTTGCAATCGTCACATGGCTGGACGCTGGATCGTCGTTTGCTCATTCTTGCAAACGTGCTCATGACAGCTAGTTCCTAGAAGCCGTAAAATCTTAATTTGTCGTTTATGAGCTGCTTTTCTCATAGTGTATAAAAAGAGACTACAACCTTTCGTGTGATCAAAGACTGTCCTCTGCTATCATAAGCACCCACTGTTTAGCTGCCTTTTTTCTATTATGCTTTTCCTTATAATACTGGATACATTATATTAGAAAAGCTGTTTAGGTTTGTTTATATTTTGTTATTTTGACAGGTTCTAGTTCGTTCTATAGGCTAAGGTATACTCGTAGGAAGAAAAACCCTGTTGAGTGTGTGCCTATAAGATTCCGAGAGTTGAGTGAGGCCAACGAGAAAGACAATTCAAAAGTCACGTAACCGTGGGGTCTGAGCAACAATTCATTGTCTCCATCTTGGATTTAATATACAATGCTTTTTTTATTTTGTTCGAATGTTGCTCAGACTTGGATGATTAGGTGAGTTTTCAAAGCCCTTATCTTTCTCGTTGGCCTCAGAGTTGAGTTAATGACATTTTAACAATCGTATTACGCAGTAATCCGTCAATTGTAGTTGATATTCTAAGTACCTGCAGTATTGGCGACAAGTAAGAAAGTCAAGCTACAAGTATTCCATTGGAAAGAGGAGATCGTCAAGTTTTATTTCACTGCTACTGAAAGTCTCCCAGGCGCATCTGAAAAGCGTAGTGAGTTCCCGTCAATTTATATCGACATGGAATGTTAGTGATTTCTGACCTGTTGGTGATTTTTTTTGTATGGTTAGTTTTTAATGTGCCTCCCCTACCAGTAAATCTGGACGAGCTCAAAACTCGAATCACAGCCGCCAATTGGCACCAGAATTTAAGAGGATTTGAGTATCGCGTGGACTTGATTAAATTCTAAGCAATTTGCAATTTAACCCAATTCCGTATGTTGATTTAAAAAATATATAGAATTTTGAAATCAAATGAAGATACATCCTGTGTATTGAATTCATAACTTAGTAGGAATAACTTTGTTTTTCCTTAGAAGACGATTCTTTTAGCGCAAGTATGCTATGTCGACTTAACTCCAACGAAAAACATATGGTGGAATTAAGTATGCATTAATTTCACTTCTATTAAATGATGAAGCCATAGTATAGTGGTTGAATGTGTTTTGATATGAACCCATTATCTCTTGTTTACAAGCACAGTGAATAGAATCTGCTTCTCGTTTGGCAGCTTGTTCTAAGCAGATACATCTTGAGGAAAACACTCTTAGAGAAAGAGAAAAGGGGTGGGATGAGGAGGTAAATGGGAAGGGGGAATTGAAATAGAAGTTGGGGGTATGGTTGTGTTAGCGAGTGAGTAGCTTCCCCGCAGGCGCCGCCAGTCGATGGAATTATTCCCGGTTTCTGGCGAAACGATAAGAATTGAACCGAAAGTTGGCGTCTGGATCTAATTAACAAGAGGCAGTCGGCAAAAGGGTTCGTCTTCAACTGTTGTAGTAGAACATCATTAAAACCCTCCTGACTAACGACTCATTAGAGGCCAATTCATTTCTGCCGTTCGTTTTCCCCTCACATCCAGTCAGAGGGGGACCTTTCAACTTTGACCTATTCATGGTGGCTTTTCGCACCCGACCTCTGACACAAAGCCTTTTAATCACGCGATTTTCATTCTACACTTACTTTTTGGCTCTTTTAAAATGTTTGCTTCCGAGTCTTTTACAAGCAAAACGGCGCCACCAATTAATGGTGGGAGGAAATTATGACTTGGGAGGTTGGGATAGTCGTATTCAATTAGGGTGTCGCCATGTTGCAACCCTTTCATACCCACCACTGTTTGTCGGCCTTTATTTTTTTCCTTTCCGATTTTTATTTTCTCTATGACACATTTTATTGATTGTTTGGATTAGTGTACAGTTTAGCATCTTTTTTTAGTATAATGTTAATAATTTGAAGAAATCATTTATAACACGATTGCTAACAAGATAGTTTAGCTCGTTTAAACCAACGTTCATATATTGCGAGAATTTGGTCTTAGAAAAGTTCGATATTTGATGATAGAGATTTAACTATAAGACAAACAGTTTTAATGTGCTTAATTTGTAGTATTTTTAACTAAATCAAATGACGTATCACGAATGAATATAACGAGTCCAAAATGATGTCCAAAATTGCTTAAAAAAAGAAGATCGTTCGGAGTAAACTTAAAGCACATGTATATATATTCTTTTAAAGTCTTCCATAGTGTTCTTTTAGGGTGCTATAAGGGTAAAACTCACAAATCGTTTCATAACCATGTTGCACTTAATAGAGCTCGGTTTTCTGGTGTTAAGGGTCCAGTCTTTCTAATGCTGCATACGAAGTGAAATAAGTCTCTCTCTCTCTCTCTCTCTCTCTCTCTCTCTCTCTCTCTCTTTTTTTTTATTTTTTATTTTTTTTTTTTGGAAAGGATTTTGTTATTTTATAACAAGATTATGTAAAAAGGGTTTTATCAAACCAAGCTTTTATAATGCTTTATTTAGTAGCAACAATGAAGCTTAATTTTGCAACAATAAACAATAGATACATTTACCTCTCGCCATAACGAAATGTCCAATTGTTACAACAATCAATTCGTAGTAATGAGTTAGTACCATTAGAACACGAACCAATGAACCGATTTGAAAATTTTTTTCTTTATCAGAAATTGTCATCGATTCTGCATAAGTGTGTCAAATTGCAGCTCCCTAGCTTGTCGGAAAGTTAGTTTAATATTGATTACAAGATTTGACCTAAACAAACTAACACAGCAAAGTTATAAAAAGCTTTTAAAAATACCTGCATGTAGATTGATAGCGTACGTTTTAATGAATCTAAATAACCCGCACATGGTGTTTTAATTTCTAACATTTTTATGATTGGAGATAGATCTTATACTTAAAGAGTTGCGATATTTGACAAAACGTACAACCCACTCATCGAGAGAAAGAAGCTTTCCTGCGTGGATGGATGAAAACACTGAAGCATATGGAGGTGTGGTATATTGTTAAATATGGCAACTCTGTAACTACTGGGCCGATTTCAATTTTTTTTCCTTTATTATTCATGAAATGAGTTAAGATTGCCTAATTGGGATTATGGTAAATTCCAATAATAAAAGCGTCAGCAATTATGGAAAATAAACAAACATGTAGTGGTTATTTAAGAAGATTGTCCTTATGATGTACACAGAGAAAGAAAATCTATGCAAAGGTCGTGAGATTCAAAATTAACCAAATTCAAGGCGAATTAGCATTGATATAAATAGGATTTTTTTGAATTTCATGACTTTGCCTTTCGCAGGATGGACTATATGATCATTAGAAGGGCTCCCACATCGCTAAAAGAAAATAAATAAATAAAAATAAAGAAAGAACCAGAGAATAATGCCACAAAAATAATTCTAAATTCGGAACTGATCATATAATTTCCCATTTAAGTATTTTTATTTTCAAAAAGAATATTGTTCATGAGTTTTATTGTTTGCTTTTATTTTCAGTTACATTGTTGTAATCAATTTAATTGTTGGCAAAGAAAACTTTTGTCGCTTTATAATACAACTAGCAGAGGACCCGGCGTTGCCCTGGATAATTACACTTGTAGGTAAGCAGAACAATCTCAAGAAGTTAAATTATAACTTCAAATTGTTTAAGGGGTCGGCCTAGAACCAGGTGGCTAGACTACATGGAGAATCTGGGTTCGAGTCGCTTGGATATTACCAGGGAGGACATGCGCCTGATGGCGGAAGATCGCGATCGCTGGAGATCCTCCATAGGGCTGCTGCCCCCGCGACCCTAACGGATAAGCGGGTTTGAAAAGTAAGTAAGTAAGATTGTTTAAATAATAACTCAATCAATACAAAACAGAGCGAAGAGACTATCCAATCTTAGAAAAGTCCGAAAAACAGAAATTCTAGGTGATATACCGGGACTTTATTTAAAATCTTAAATATACCGGGACTTTATCTTCTTGACCTGCCTCAGATTAAAATGATATCCATCTTCACCACCGGGGAACATCACTGGATACCCAAGTTTTTCTTGCCCTTGACGTAGAAGCTCTTAAACCCTCTTGCTCTTTTCGAAACTCCCAGATGTTTCAGATGTTTCCAACGCCCGTATAGCTTTTTCTGTTTTATTGACAGAGTTGGTTCCATTATTGCTTTGCATAATGCGAAATACTGATCGGTCCGGTTATGTAATAACTGTTTATTATGTTGCTTACGCGTTTCGGTTTACACCATCATCAGAGCAAGATTTTACAATTAATAAGGTTTCAGATACACCCTATATATGTACTTATTTTTGGGAGGGGGGGGGGATTAGCCTCGGTTCGAGACCTGTGTTCCTGATTGGTTAGCAGTGAGATGAGGGAACGGGATAGGGGATATGAACTTAAGTTTATAACTTTTGGGGCTGAAAATATTGATGATTCATGATTAGTTTTTTACAAAGTTTCGATTTGGGAGAGAAGAGATTGATGGCGGTCATTTATGGGATGTGATTCTGTTACATTTGTGGGAGAAGAGGGTTGGAACACAATCAGGAACACAGATCTCGAACCGAGGCTAACCAGCTAACTCCTCCTCCCAAAAGTATGTACAAATATAGGGTGTATCTGAAACCCTGTCACAAAGTTTTAGGGAAGGTAGTATGGGTGATTCTAAGCAAAAAAGTTCATATGAACATGAGTCCGAATTTGAACGCTAATTGAGATACGAAAACAAATAAAAATGCCGCCACCAAGATCCACAAGTTATTAACTCAGGTTTTGCAAAGCCTAGGATAATGAATTTGGGAGGAAAAATAGGGTACATAAAACTGTGTATACCGTTACAATTTGATCATATTCCAACGAGTAGTTTCCGAGTTACACATTCAAAATCGTAATATAGCTCACATGCGAGTACTAACCAGCACGTGTTAGAATGTTGAGTGCATAAATCTGAAACTACTCGTTGGAATATGGTCATATTTAATGGTATACACAGTTTTACGTTTTCTATTATTCCCCTAAATTTTATAGTCCTAGATGTTATAGAACCTGAGTTATTAACATGTTGACGTTGCTGGCGGCATTTTTATTTCTGTTCATATCTCAGTTGGCGTTCAAATTCGGACCCATGTTCATATCAACTTTTTTGCTTAGAATCATCCATACCATTTCCCCTAAAAGTTTGTGACAGGGTTTGAGATACACCCTGTATATAGTTTCCTTATAACTTTTAAAATTTTGCTCTGATGATGGTGTAAACCGAAACGCGTAAGCAACATGATAAAGTAAGTAACGAGTCTGACCAATACTCGTTATTATATGCTGAAAAGCATATATTGGTTTCGCTCTGTTTGTGTGTCTGTCTGTCCGTCCGTCCGTCCGTCTGTATGTCCGACGATTACTCGAGAACGCTTTAACTTTTTCAAATTCTGCTTTCGCTCGTCGATAGAGACACTTCCTGAGCTCACCTGATTAGTTTGTGATTGAAATCGGTCTAACAGTCACGTGACTATTGAGACCCAAACCCCCCCATTAAATTTTTTTATTGGCAATATAAGGCATGTAATATGTCATTCGAACGGGAATGACGAGCACAAGACGAATATGACATTCTTTTCGATTTTCGAAATGCTACGTCCGAGAAAATGACCCCCCAAAAGTACTTCAATGAGCCGTTATTACGAGCTTTAGCTAAAGCTATATATAAGAATACAAGCTTAATCAGTAGCTTTATGTGCCCAGCCGGCCATCGTTTGCACGAAAACGTTGAAATGGTAGAACTTAACTGTGATATATCAACTTTTGATGAGCTCTCGTGGACCCCTTTAAGCACGTGCACTAATGTTAAGAAAATTAACTTAGGGCATGTAATATATCAATCGATTCCTACTGACGAGATATAAGTGAATAAAGTGTTACTTTTTGTCTATCAGTTAAGCATTGTTAATGGCAGCTTGGAGCACATGCCTGTTATGAAGCTTTGTCGTTGCACGTGCTCATTTCGTTTGAAATGTTAAGAAAATTCAGTGCTGTGAGGCCTGTTGTTAAATGTGTTAATTAATGTTACGGCGATTGTTAAAAATGGCTAATTAATGTTAGGCCTATTGTTAAAAATGACTAATAT
>JAHWFO010018671.1:1738875-1808419 GCA_023313115.1 Rhysida immarginata | reverse complement strand
TTGTTAAAAATGGCTAAATAATGTTAGGCCTAATGTTAAAAATGGCTGCATAATGTTAGGCCTATAGTTAAAATGACTACTTTATGTTAGGCCTATAGTTAAAATGACTACATAATGTTAGGCCTATTGTTAAAAATGATTAATATTGGGTCTATTGTTAAAAATGTCTTATTAATGTTAGGCCTATTGTTAAAAATGGATAATATTAGTCCTATTGTTAAAAATGGCTAAATAATGTTAGGCTTAATGTTAAAAATGACTAATATTGGGCCTATTGTTAAAAATGGCTAATTAATGTTAGGGATATTATTAAAAATAGCTAATTAATGTTAGGCCTATTATTAACAATGACTACTTTGTTAGGCCTATAGTTAAAATGACTACATAATGTTAGGCCTATTGTTAAAAATGACTAATATTGGGCCTATTGTTAAAAATGGCTAATTAATGTTAGGGATATTATTAAAAATAGCTAATTAATGTTAGGCCTATTATTAACAATGGCTAATTAATGTTAGGCCTATAGTTAAAATGGCTAATTAATGACTAATTAATGTTAGGTCTATAGTTAAAATGACTAATTAATGTTAGGCCTATTTCTAAAAATGGCTAATTAATGTTAGGTCTTCAGTTAAAATGACTAATGTTAAGCCTATTGTTAAAAATGGCTAAATAATGTTAGGCCTAATGTTAAAAATGGCTAATTGAAGTTAGACCTATATTTAAAGATGATGTGAATGCGGATAGAATCAAAGGTATTTTCACTGTTTATTTTAACCAAGTGCAAGTAAAAGTGAAATATTCAAGTTTAAAATTACATCTGCATCACAGCTAAATTTCCTGGAATGCTTAAAAGATTTTTCCCGACAATGCTTTGAAACAATAATTTTTCTCTCTTGACGTTTATGGTAACTTTGATCCCCTAGATCATAGGGCAAGAACATAGGCCCAGTAGTTTCAAACATTTAGACGTGCGGGGATTTCATTTCTCATTTCGCGCGTGTTTGGAAAGATTCGTGTGAGCGCTGCAATCGAATACGTAAATTTACATGCAGTGCTCGTCATTGCTGTTTATAAAAACATTACTGTAATATTAAACAACAAATTTTAATATGCTTCTTTTCAGCATATTTGAAAATCGTTTTACGAGTTATATTCTTGTTTCTCTTTCTTTTCCAGACACATAAATTTTTGCCAGTTCTCTGGACGATTGATAGGGAACTCAAGGGAGACACGTGTGACTCCTTGCCTCCTCAATAGACGCTGCCTTATTTATGTCCTGTCACTGTATCATCATTTTATGCTCCTTATTATTAATAATTCTGGGAAACGAAGGTTCAATCATCGCATTATCAGCTTCTCAGTTTTCAAAATAATAACAATGACACAGAATATAGTCAAAATGTACTTTTATTTGATTAAATTTTGCAATATCATAAAAATAAACGCATGAAAACGCTTAGAATTAATACAGTAAAAAATTTTTACTAAAAATTCATAATGAGAATTCGAAAAAAATTTTTTTTAAATGCTCACAATGGATGGACCTCTCCATGTATGCTACAGCTGGCCTAACTAATTTCATAGTCACGTAACCTAACTTTAGATGTACACTTTATATTGCTGCAATTCCCACTCTGTTCTCGATATCTTGAAACAAAACTTGGCCATTCATCACTTTGTGTAGTCTAGCGGTCGCCGATTCTTCTATTGACATGCTTACCATTTGCTCAATACAGCACGGAGCTAAAGGACCCCTTCCTCTGTCGTCTTACCACTCTTTCTCAATAGTCTGCTAACTCTCCATTATCTCCAGTTACTGATCATTTTTAAAGATTTTCAAGAAATTGTTAAGCACTAAGAACTCTCAATTCTAAGAAAAGCCTGAATAACAGGAATTCTATGCATTGCTACAAATTGAACCTTAGTTATATTGCACAAACTTTTCCTTGCATTGTTGGTCATGAGATATTTCTTATTAATATGCCCTGCCATCATTATGAATATCAATTTATTATCGATAATTATAATTTTTTCGAAATCTGAGATAGACAGTGACCTTCCTCATGGTTTGAAAGTCAAGTATGCAAAATTTCATGAAGATCGGAATAAAACTGTAGATTTATATACGAAACAAATCCACCCACAAACAAACATTCTTCTTTATACAAGGTGTTTCATAATTGGTGTCCCGTCTTTAGGTCCAAATAACGACTCAAGGGGAACAGATTGGGGGGAAATGAATATTGATTATTTGGTTTTAATGTCCCCTAATTCAGAATAAAAACATTTCGCGTCCCTGGGGGTGAAGGGGTAAATTTTGAAAATTTTAATTTTGTAGGGGTAGGGGTTAGACCCCATGTGTTATTTATAAAGAGCAGGGGATGAGATTTTTTCACCGGGTTTTTTGCTAAACCCACATTTTAAATGATGCTCTACATCTTTCTAAATAACACATGGGGTATAACCCCCTACCCCTATAATGTGGTGTTGCTCTACAGGGTAGCAATCGGAAATTTTTCTCTATCTTTAATAGTTTTCGAGTTAGCAAATGGATGACCTTAAATTTGGGGATCGAGGTCAAATTTGAGTGCGGCAATGAATTCCCCACCCCTCTATTGCCTATAAACCACATTCATCAGATCTCGTCTACCTGGCAGCTTTGAGATATCTGCCATGTTACCAGACTTTTTGAACACTCTGTATACAGGGTATTTCATAATTGGTGTCCCGTTTTTAGGTCCAAATAATGACTCAAGGGAACAGATTGGGGGGGAAATGAATATTTCCCCCTGTAGAACAACACCACATTAGTCTAAAACAATTTTTAATCACATCTTTCCCCTTGAAAGATTTTGAAAAAATGGCGAGAAAGAGTCACTCAATCGTGTGCCTTCACTGCAATTCAAATGTGTTAGAAACCTCAGCCAACCTGGCCAGCTAAACCTGACATCGAGTGACTCTTTCTCGCCCATTTTCTCAAAATCTTTCAAGGGGAAGTGTGTGATTAAAAAATTTTTTAGACTAATGTGGTATTGCTCTACAGGGTAGCAATTAGATAGTTTTCTCTATCTTCTCTAACTCTCTCTAGAGTTAGCAAATGGATGACCTTAAATTTGGGGGTCAAGGTTAAATTTGAGTGCGGCAATGAATTCCCCACCCCTCTATTACCTATAAACCACACTCATCAGATCTCGTCTACCTGGCAGCTTTGAGATATCTGCCATGTTACCAGACTTTTTTGTACATCTTGTATATAGATAGGCTAAAGATTTAATAAAATTTGATACATATGGAGTTAACGAATGTTCCTTAAATATAAATTGCCTAATTTTGAAAATTTAATAATATTCGATTTTATTAAATTATAATAGTTTTTTTTCGCTAATTCGTCAAATTATATCAGACTGCAAATACTTTGGTCAAAAAAATCAAATTTCTTGAAAAAAAATTGGGGAGGGGTAACCAATTCTATTCACCATGTATAACAGGCCTGAAATCTTACGAAGCGACTTGTCAAAGATAGTGCCACGTAGAAAGTTGACGGCGTTTTCTGTACTAGTTACACATGATGTATATTTTATGTTAGCTGACTTTGATTAGTGTTTTAAATCTTACTGAAATATATTGCGGTGAAGTGAACCCAAATATAAGGGGTTGCTTTAACTGGTGGATGAAGTCATGGAGAATGTAATCCGATAATTGTCGTTTGAAATATTTCATGTTTAATTACGAAATTTCACATAACGGACTGTGCAATGAAATATGATTGAAATGCGTATAATTAAATGTCTACCATAATTTGTTAAACCGACACAAACCTTTACAAATACTTGATTCGAAGACAGCTATCAGTCAGACGCTTGTTAAATCAGCGAACAGTTTGACAGCTTTCTAAATGAACTGATTTGTTACAATTTGCATATACAGTGAAAAATGTCCGAGGTGGTAATATCGTGGTTTGCTTAGTTTATTTTTGGTTCTGATAGGCTTCGTATTACTATAAAATTCAGGTAAATTAAAGGTAACACACGGCATCTTATTCATTTTTTTCAATTTCAATTTATTCAATTCACTTCAAAATAAATTTCATAAAATTTACAAGATTTATACATACAATACATCAGAAAATTTAAAAAAAATCAAAAGGTCGTGAAGCAATACAAACTTGGTCCCTCAAGTTGGCTTGTGATTATTGATATGGCACAAAATTCAAGCTCTAGTAATTTGAAAAATAATTATAAAATTCAACAAGACCCAATGAAATAAGGATCCTCAATCCCCAAATAACATCATAAATTATACTCACCGCCACGTAAGTTGAACGATCTTTTTTGACATGCGCAGTAAGTCTTCTCATCAATATGCTTTGTCTGGATTTTACCCATGTTGCACCTGTTCTACTATAGTAAAGGCGGAGATATCGTTGAAACGTGGAAAGCCTATTAAAAGTCATAATATAAAACAAATTGCCTTCGTGTCGACTATTCTGCGTCATTTTTTAATTTATTAATTTCATTTATCTAATAAAAAAACGAAAATAGAAACTAAATATAAATACGAAAACAATGTTTCGAAAATGAAAGCGAATGTTTCATGGAATAGCTAAACGATTTACTTCCCGTTAGCGTCTATTGGCTGGCGTTGGAAATGACGTCATCCTGTCGTTCAACATAGGTGGCGATAACTATAATAATAATAATAATAATAATAATAATAATAATGCTGTTATTAATTGCATATTACAGAGAAATCAAACACTCTCTGGAAATCAGGAAAATGATATAAATCAAAGTTAAAATTATTTAAAGGATAAAAAAGTGTTTCTGAAAAGTCTTTAATCTGGTCCCCTAATTGGTTTTGAAATATAAAATAACATGAAGTTTTTAAAATAAACGTGGTAAAACTCTGAAAATAGTTTAACTTGAGTAATTGAGACACACGATGCTTCCATAGTAATCAGAATAGTACATAAAAATTGCAGTCTCCAAATTACTTTTCATGCGGTGTCTTATTACAACTTCATAGAATGTTACATGTATTGTCATAATTGGAAGACTTGCAGGTTTGAAATTAGTTTCTAATAAAGCACCATTCATTCCAGCCATAAATTGCTATACAGAGTCTTTCAAAACTGGTGGGAATGAACTCCCCTATATGTAGACAACAAACAAAACTATTATTATAACATAGATCCGAAAAGCATGGTTTCCCAATTATGCCTTCAAAACAAGGATAATGACTGGAACTTTGTGTTTCATCACGCAAGAGGTTGCAAATGGTGATTAATGTCATACTGTGCAATAAGTACTCAAAGGAAGAGCTAGCAGGTGATAAAGATAAGTTACAACTGTTGCGAGAGCTTTCACTTGCATAACCTTGCATAACCTTCGTGTGCTGATAGGAGTCGTTTCACAGTATCCAAAATCTCGTCTTTTATATTTAGAGTCATAGATCTTGGTAGGTGCGAACTTCTCATGTACATAGAAGCGGTGATGTATGCGTTCAAATGTCTTCCGTAGTAGACATTTTCTCTCGGTACTTCAAGTAAAAGCGACTACATGCATAGCTCTTTAACCTACATCAAAAGCATATCAGCTAGCTGCTGATTTGAGTACATTTCACACAGTAAAACGTTGATCATCATCTGCAACCTGCGGGATAAAAGGCCATAATTAGGAACAATGCATTTCCAGACCCGTACGTGTTTATTGTCGACACATGGGGAGTTGAAAATAATGCCCACTATTTTTGAAACTGCATATTGGTAAAACCCTTATGTTTTGTTGGTGGAATTATTTCTCTAAATTCGAAAATACATTTGCGGGTGGTCCTGATGTTTGTCTCTGTTATGAGTTATTATTGTATAAAGGCCGCTGGATGATAAGCACGGGGTAGTTCCCAAGGATTCTGTCATTTAATGTTCATTGATAAACTACTTTAGTAAACCGCATTGACAGCAATTTTTAATGGAATGATAATCACGGTCCAGTTTAAATGTTCGTCGGAACACATTATAAGCCACACGAAAATGGCTATAATGACGCGAGAGGCATTTTGCCAATTATCTTTAACCCAAAATTCCAAGTATTTATTAATTTAAAAAATAATTTCTTTAAGTTTTAATCCTTTATTTAATATTCAGAACATGAGCGAACACATTCGACGAAAGAGAACCCTGACTTCTTGCCGTTGACTTCTTGCCTTCGTCAGTTATAACGTGACAGCGTAAATTTCTAGAAATTTATTATTATGTACGCATCCTTAATTTAGAAACATCTACCAGTAATTATAAGTTAAAGTTTCATTAAAACTGAACAAATACTTTCTAAAGATATAAAAGTTTACACATTTCCTTTGGTTTCGGAGAGCAAAGATATGGAACAAAATTGTTTTTTTTTTCTGATTATTTGAACTCATTATTGACTTTTATAAAATATATGAAAAGTCGCTTAGTTTTCATATACAATTTAAATTTCGTAAAGTAAGTTTCGCTTAATCATTTAAAATCTTGTTTGTTATTATTATCATCCAGGTGTCAGACAATAGAAAGTAGTCGCGCTTATGCGGAGGGAGCTTCATAAACAGAAAGTTTAAGGCTGATGGTATGACTGCGTTGCAAAATCCAAAGTGAAAGGGTGTGATTCAAATCCTAGGCTGGTGATGAGTAAAAGCATGTCTTTCGGTTCTGCGAGTCGTCTTTCAAACTAATTTTTGCCACAGACTTTTATCATTTCAGTTGTGAAGCAAGCTCCATCGTGGCTTGGGCAGTCATATCGTGACTTTTTCAGTTATTTCCAGTTAGCAATGAATATGAACATATTTTGAGTAATCTAGACAGTTTTTCCCGCACATGGCATTTCTTAGAGTTTAGAGCCGAAACGACACTCAACCCTGCTCTACTCAAAATGAGTAATAGTATGTAAAAAAATGCATTAACTACCATTCACCAGGCGTAAGTTCATATTCCAGTCGTATTCAGGCTGTTTTGCATGCCGTGTTTCTACGAACTTTCTTATTGTACGAGGCGTTTCCATTACTTTGTTCAACTCTTGCAGGTGTAAACTTCTTTAATGAGGTTTAGAAATTTTTGCCTCAAGTTTTTTAAGCGTAAGAATATTTAGCAAACTGTACATACCGTTTCATTAGGATGGAGAAAAAACTTTAAGTGTTGTAAGAAAATTAAAAACCTTTTCCCCGCACGAATTTAGAAGGAATAATCAACTCTTTAAACCCATTACGCGCTAATCGTCATAGGGACATTAAACTGAAAAAATGAAAACTTAGAAGCCTGTCCAGCGCCGAGGTTATGACGTCGTAACCATAAAACGATGGGAAAAAACTTCGCCAGATAACGCTCCTGAAATTAACGGGAAACGTTTTCATATCCATAAACTCTTTAGAGTAGGAGAAGAAGAAAATTTCGTGGACGAAAATATTATTTAAAAATTTTTTTCAAAAAAAAAACTCCATAATTATCTCCTATCTAATTAGATTCATAAATTAAACTTTTTTTCTCTCTCTCTCCCTTTCTCTCTCTCCTTCCATTCTTTGAAAGGAGGTTAGAGATGTTGGTGGAGGGCGAAGTGGATCCTTCATTTCATTTTTAATTTAAGAAATCGACATCAAGATTCATAAGACACAAGGGAGACATTTCTTTTTTAAGATGAAATAGAAAGAATTTAAAGAATTATTAAGTCGGATGAGATGGGGTTCTCACTAATGGCAAGATTAATGCTTACCTATTTAAGATGCGGGTCATAAATGGTGTTTAATTTATCAGTTTGTTTTTTTGCCATCTTGGAGAGGTTTTGGAAGTTTGTTTCCATATTACTTAAAAATTGAAAAAAATTAACTGAAGCTCGTATTTATTCATCAGTGGTTTTAATGGTCTTTATTAATGTTGATAAATTAGAAGGATCAACCCCGGAAGCCAACCCAACAGTGAAGGCTGAGAGGCTCAAGTGAGGGAGAATATTCTATGTCAGTTGAGGTATTAATGTCTGGATTTGGAGACTTCATTTCCATATGGTGTTTAAGTTCTGTAGTCCTGCTAGCGAATCATGAGAACTATAGTCACTGCGTTACTATGAAAATCTGCTGGAGTAAAATATAATCTCGCATTGAGGCCGCTGTTATATTGGTGGCCCTTAAAAGGGCCTTTTTCATAGTTAATGCGAAATTAATTTTCCTCGGAAGAATGGTAACACTTCTTTTTGACAGGTTGCTTGAGCATGTGGTGAAAAAAGCACACATTAAACGGGAAATATTAACGACAAATAAAGGACTTGTGCAATGAGGCTAAGATAGACGGTGATTGACAGATGAACTTCATGTCATGGCCAAGTAATCTGTTGCAGGAGGAGAGCGATACTCGTATCTTGTCCGATGACTATGGCTTTCTGTAAGAGTTTGTATACGTGTAGATGTCTATTCAATATTGGCAGGCCATGCTATTGTGAATGGGGTATAATCCCAGTGAAGAAAGAATAAGAATCATGTACAGGATGTTGCAGATAACTGCAGGGCAGTATAACGGGAAGCCTACCCGCTCGATTGCAGAGGCCGACTCGGTCGATTGGCAGAATGGAGGGAGATGAAGGTGGCCTGCAGCAGCCAGTTGTTTCCACAGTCGGAGAAGGGGGGTGAATGTCAAAACTGTCAAGTTTTTGATAAAATTACCCAGTTGTCATTTGATGTTGAGCTGCAATCGAGCGGGTAAGCTTCCCGTTATACTCCCCTGTATTTTATCTGCAACTCCCTGTATACTCTGCTGAACCTTCCTCTATTCAGTGATTTGTGGAATATGTTTGTCTTTAATAGTTTGGTTGAAATAAAAAAATGAAATCTGATCTGTCTCCTTTGAATGACACGGTATATGTATTTCCCCATATACTTTTAACACGGTATGTGTCTCTCTACTTTTTGCGAGTGTGTAAGATCCGCGTAATTAGTGATTTTTAACCGACTTCAAAAAAGGAGCTTATCAATTCGACTCTATGTATGTAATATTGTTGGAATTGCACAATATTCGTATATGTTAGTCTAAGTGGGCTTCTAAATATGTGTGCCAAATTTCATGTGTGTATATACATGTATGTATGTTTGTCCATGTATTTCTCAGAAGCTAGAAATCGAATTGCAATAATTCTTTTTTTTTGGATTAAGTATCTTTCAACTTAATGAACAGTCCAAGCTTCATCAAAATCGGTTCAGTAGTTTTCAAGATATGGACTGTTTAAAGCTGGACGATAGTAAATGTTTCATCAAAGTCGGTTATTTATACTCTGTTTAATCTTGTTGACTAAGTATACACTTTATTTTGGGTCCCATAAGGAGAAGTAACCTGAAACTTTGCGTGATTAATTATTCTAATAATTAAATAATCTTAACAGTTTTATAAATGGTATATTGCCAAAAACTATGGACAATTACAGTAATAAAAAATATGAAAAGAAATCACAAATCCACAAATAAAATATTTAATTAGGAGGCAAAAGTGTCTTCGAAACGTACATTCCTGAACTCAGAGTGCCATTCTACAGGTCTGAAATGTTGAAGAGAAACGTCATTTTACGGATATTCGTAATTAAACGGGTACTCCAGATCGTAATTGCTAGGTGATCCTATATTCGTTGTAAGCAATAAATCTTTTAAAAACGAAATGTGCCGTATATTCCATAGTCTAAAGGGTTTGTAGACTCCTTAAGACATCAATATGATAGATTCACGACCGGTAAACTCAATAAATCATGCATGTCTTATGGATTGGTATCTACACGGTCATGTAACTCATATTTTCTGCTACAGCTCTTGAAAACAAATATTTCGGTTAAAATTGGCGCAGTATATATTTTGTTGTGAGCTTCACGTCGTGATTTATAGTGAAGGTTGAAACTGAGAGGCGTTCTGTGGATGAATTATTCTTCGAATAACACTCCTCAATGAGCAGGCTTTTTGTACTTGTACATTACAATTACATCTTAAATTATGTTCTTACTAAGGACGCCGTCTATCTTATTGAACTTTCTACAGCGCGAATTGTATAAAGTTATGTTTTTTGCATTTCAGATATAACGGGAAAATGTGAGTTTTGCAGGACTTTTGAATCGTCCTGTATATTGAGAAAAACCAATGCGGAAAGCGTGCTAAGCACTTTTTTTTTTAAATCTTTCCAACGCTTGTTTCGAAACAAGTAAAATGGCCAGCCAAAATTGAACTTAATTTTAGCCAGTCGTTCTTTTTTGATCAAGTCTGAACGTTTTCTTTAGATTATAATTGAAGTATGGACACGGAAGTCGATTTTAGAATCAAATGCTAATCCAGAACTTTTATGATTCAAATAATCCATGGAAGTAGTAATTGTTTAAATACCGTATTGGTATTGTCTTTAATAATAATTTCCCTAAAAGGGAACTATTATATAACGTGGCGATGTCACTATTGATTTCATCTTTTAGGTGCAGATATTGCATCCTTGTCATTCGTCTCATAGGCTGTAGTAAGGAATAGGTCTACAACGAACCCTTTTATTTTAAGCAAAACTTAACAGAAGTTAATTTAAAACTAAAAATACTCTTCTGTTTTAAAAATTATTAATTGCATTTGTAGACCTTGTAGAGCACATGTGGAAAAGTGTGTTTCACCCTGCTGAAATCTGCAGGAAAAAATGTAAGAAAAGCGGGTCGACTCCTAATTGCTTTCCCATTAGAAAGGAACCTTTGCCAGATCAAGACGTCATAATGCCCCGTCTGGCGACTTTTATGGAGCCCGAGAAAATTTAAATGAGTCGTTAAACTTAACAAACTTACTAATTAACTAACAGCACCTTGCAAGTCCCATTTCTCAAATGAAAACACGTCCGAGGCTCTTCATTTTATATTAAAAGCGACACGGAGAGTTAGGCTTAGCGTGAATTTTCGAGGAACCATTGCGGAGAAGGGAAATTATCAATTGTATAATTAAAAGGGATTCTCTCTCTCAATGCGTTGCGTGTTTGTGAAAAGTGTTTTTTCCTACTCTTTCTCTCTTTTCATCCTCTTCGTATTATTTGCATTAATATTCCTCTTTTACGACGTCCCTTCTCCAAGGGAGCCATTGTGCCCAAGGTCTCTAATGACAGTTACCGCCAATTGCCAGTAGAGTTCGGCTCTCTTTTAATTAACTCGACGTGTCGGAGAGGAATTCCACGCCAACAATAATGAACCTCCTTCCTTTCCCGTAACTTCCAAAGTGTGTATGGCGGCGGCGGTGATGGTGTTGGTGGTGGTGGTCGTGAAGGAAGGGACGCCGATGGACTAAATAGAGGATGAGTGAAGAGCGCTTTTAAATTATATTCTTAAAGGCGTGCACGGAAAGTGAGGCGTTTAAATTAAGAGCTTAGTCATTATATTGAAATACATAACGAGCACTCTGGATTGATGACAGCAATTATGCTTCACTCATAAAAGAGGAGAGCTGGCATAAAATAGACGCGGAAAACGTGACAAAATCATCAGCTTCTCTCAATTTAACAGGTTAGCAGTCCTTTATGACATATTAGCAACATTCGTATTAAACGGTTGTGTGCTTTGTATTCCCAAATTTTTTCTACTCCAGGTATTTAGGCTATTCACAAGACCAACAGAAATGTTCTGTTTCCTCGGAATTACAACTAGACCAGAGGATTCCAAACCTCTTAAGCAGATCCAATTTAATGAATGATCCAAACTCGACTCAGAATCCCGTTGCTCAAAGTTTATTTTCCTGAAAAATCTTACCCAAGTTAGATGAGATATCTACAGATAAAACATTATAGGCATCACGCCCCAAAGAAAACTCTGTACTGCGACCAACCCCAACTTTGGCTTAACTCTTATTGGTCAGGCACATCACCATGCGTAATAATACGAAAGCGGCTTCATTGCCTAGCAACGAGCCACCGATGTAAACAAATGTTGAAGCATGAAGGGAAACTACAGTGACTAGAATAGAAACTATTCCAGCCACTGTAGCGAAACCATAGTTTCAGGCATTTTGGCAGGGTCGCACCGCATTCCAGGCAAATACCGCATTCGTGGGGTTTTTCCCGCTAGTTTTTTTCCTCTTATTTTAAGCCAATAAAAAGTCAACAATCGAATGAGATGAGCACCATCTCATGTTGCGCATTCATTATTTTCTTTGGAAAGCGTTGTTCGGCTTCAACCAATAGCAGTTAGGCTAAATTTGGGGTTGGTTGCTGTATACTGTCAGATACTTTGCAATGCTTTCAGCCTAGAGTGTTTACCAAAGTATGTCTCTCAAACAAAATGGTAGATAGTTCGACAATAGGTAAGTAGGGTATAAGGTATGCATGATCACTGCCTAAGAGGCTCTGGCTGACTACCTACTACCTATATAATAAGTGGCTCGGTCGGGCCGTTTCTCCCGGTACTCACCAGATGGCGGGAGCATCGATGACGTCAGCCAGAGCCCCTTAGGCAGTGATCGAGCATACTTTATACTCGACTTACCTTGGTTCCAACATATTTTGTTATAGTTTACACATGCATACTTCTGCAAATTAATTGCAACAAATGAAGAACTTATTAGTTTATTATACAAATCTCACATATACGAACATTAGTAACAGATCTGATCTCTATTTTTAAGCAGCTTTTGAAAGCATAGCCTGAACGAGCTTCTCCACAGTCGTATAGTCCACAGCATGGAGGCGAATTTTGCATATGACCCACAAATTCTCAATGGGGTTTACGTCCGGAGAATTTCCTGGCCAATCGAGTACCTCTATTTGATGCTGTCATGAATTTCTTCACTACCTTTGATGTATGACAGGGGTCTAGGTCCTGCTGCAATATCCAGTATGAGCAGGACACCTCTTTTCCAGTTCTGGAACAACTTTCTTTCGTAGAACCTCAATATATTGTGACGAGCGCATCACTTTTTCTATTGGCTGCATGCAGGCACCATCATTCATTCGAACGCAGTAAATATCATGTAAAAATGCCTCCGAAAACATGCTTTGTTTCAATTAATTTTCACAAGGACGTACCTATTCCCCTCATGTAATTACTATACTCTCTCCAACGAAAGTTGAAATGGGCGTGTCCAGTTAAACTTACGATTTCAATTGTTAGACATTGTTGATTCTACTTTGATAGGAAGTTTAACTGGACACGCCCACTCCAACTTTCGTTGGATGTAGTATAGGTAGCGAAAGAATGGACATTAATTTTCAATGTCCGTCCTTCCGTCTGTCCCCTTCATATTTTCTATATTCTTTGACTTAGAAGATTGAAATTTTGAATATATGGTAATTTTACCCTGTCCTATTTCACTGTTTAGTTTGTTTTGATTGGCCCACTGGGATGGAAGTTAGAGGGGACTAGAATAATTAGATATAGAATTGGAATAGATCAAAGTTTTTATTATTGTAAAATAACAAATGCTCACAGGGAGATCATTTTAAGTGATTACTGATGTATGAACCTAGGTTCTATTTCACTTCATTGCAGAATTAATCAATGTTTTGAAAGTGTATTAGTAAATTCATACATGTACTTACCATTAAAACGCAAAAAAACAGTCCATTAACAATTGGCAATCACTTGTGACATCAATACTCTGACCAATTTAATTCGATGAATAATTGATACGGCTCAATCAAACTCGCAATAACGATGCCATAGGTTGTGTTTGATTCGATGTTTTTTTTTAGATGTCGAGCTTGTATTCATACTCAAAGGGCCGTTTTGGGCATTTGTTTTAATAAATCGTATACACTCGTTATGCTTTTAAATTAAATGTTAGTTTAAGTTCATAACATGCGATTTGTTTACCTATTTGCTTCTACACTAATGAAGCTCTGATCTATTAAATCTATGTTCGTATGACATTTTTTACTCAACCTGATCTTCCCAGCAAAAATATCGAAATATTTTACACACATTGTGAATCACCCATTATATAGGGCAATAATAAGGTCCTTGTGCCGTTTAAAAATGAATAAGTATTCTAGGAGATAAAAAATTTCTGAAAAATACTTCGGAATGATAATAAATGCTTTCTTAAGAATGTTCATATTATATTCGGAATGGTAATAAATTTTCAATGAGAACTAAAAGGATTTGTTAATTGAAATTTGAAAAAATTCTAAATTTTTACTGGACTTATCCTCATGGTTTTAGCAATTCAGTAAATGACAGGGGATCTTATTCGCTTACAAGGTTTGTCCCTATTGAATAAGTTGGAGAACTGCTTATTCAGGCACCTGTTTTTGATCTAAAAGAAATTCAGTTTCTATTCCGCTTTTATTTTTGTGACGATGAGTGGAAAGGTTAAAAGAAAGTTTGTGCCGTTTAAAATTTAGCTAGAAGACTTGAAAAGACCAGAGAACGGTGAAACGTTGAGGAAACTTACAGATGAGTACGGTGTCAGTGAAATGATGTTAGGAGTTTTATCGCCGTAATAGAGATAAATCGAAAATGCTTCTATTGAATGTTTCTATTGAATGCTTAAATATTTCGTCTTGTGGAAACAAAATACAATATTTCGTTTTTGTATTGTAAATTAAACCATCTATGTAAATGTAAATCTTTCCGTGATGGATATAGAAAAAAAGAAAGACGAGACACAAGAACCCTGGAATAAAATATTATCAAATATTTCCGTGTAGTCCGAGTTTTTCTAAATTCGAGGTACAGTAAGTCCCAATTATAGTATATTCCTATGTCACTTGTTTAAGAGTGGAGTTCGGTATGCAGCTTCTTCTAGGCAAATTGCTCCAGTAAGGTCGGAGTTGTGGGGCAACTTTTTTAATGGCAACATGGCAAACGAAAGAAGGTAGAGTCGCAGTTAAATTAACCCCTGTAAGGAAGTTATAGGAACGTTGCAGAAGCATGAGTCCAAGTATAAGGCATGTTCAAATGAAAGTGATTCAAAGGGTACTGAGACGGATTAAATGGTAATGTATTAATATTTACCTTTGTTTATATAAAGAAGAACATCTTATAGTCACTATTATAGACGCGCAGTCCTAAATCTCCACCTGCCGCAATACAGGACTCCCACTGGGGCATCAATCGGCTAATACCGCCCGCAAAAAAGTCGGTTTTCAGATGCTCTCTGAACCATGCCCGAACAGCGTCCTTAACCTTCTCATCATTGGTGAATCGTCGACCTTTCAGTGCCTTCTTTAAAGGACCAACCGCATGAAAATGACCTGGTGAGAGGTTTGGGCTATAAGGAGGGTATGGTAGAACTTGCCACTACATTTTGGTTATTGCTTCCTGTACCAGTCTCGCAACAAGTGGGCTGGCATTGTCCTGTAGGAGGATCACCCCATCACTGAGCTTACCAGGACGCTTGTTTTTCACAGCTTGATGCAAGTTCTGCAGTGTCTTGATGTATGCGATAGCATTAATACGGATTTTGGGTTCCATAAACTCTAAAAGCAGAGGACCGTCGGAATCAAATAAACACATAAGCATACCTTCCCGAAGGGTTCCCAATAATGGCACCAAGTCTCATCTACCGCCATAATCTTCTTCAAAAACGCTTCCCCTTCACGACTGTAACGTTCCAGATGATCCAAACAGCAGCCGAAACGCAGTCCTTTGTGCTCTTTCGTGAGCATTCAGGGTACGCACTGACAGCAGACCTTGCCATATTCCAGGATTTTTTCACTACAGCATATGCGGAACCAATGCTGACGTTGTGATCCTTCGCAAGTGACCGTATGCTGATCCGCCTGCCCTCACGAATTGACTCATCCATGTCTGTCTTCAATTGATCGGTGATGACCACGTTTGCTTGGCCCGGACGTGGTTTATTAGCCGTTTCCACACGACCATCTCAAAACATTTTGGCCTAACGCACCACGGTTGCTTTCGAGACACATGCTTCTCTATAAACATTCAACATCCTAGCATGAATGTAAATTGGTGGAATGTCCTCAGCTGTCAGAAACATTATCACTGCTCGTTGGTCAGTTTTGGACGGAAATTTAATAGGAGGATCCATTGTAACACAAACGAAATACGAGCATAAGCCTAATGTAACTTCCCATAGCAGTGCTTATCAGAACAAGCAGACGATACGCCAACAGTCCTTCGGCTACAGCCCGAATCACTTTCATTTGAACTTGCCTTATAAATTAGCTCCAAAAGACAGACTCCAATGGGCCAACCTGGTGCAAACTTCATAGATAGATAAGGAGGTTATAAATGGACATGGCAAAGCTAATCAGCAGCTCCATGTGTTCGTTAGTTAAAAACTAAGATATTTATTTAGACTCATAGAGCTTTGTCATCATATTGATTAAATTCAAGCGCCTGAAGCTTTGTTTATTCCCTTTCAGCAAAATTTGTGAGTTCATATATTAAACTCGAGACAGAAAATAAATTTACAAAATTTTGTCCATTTATGAACCTCTATATTGTATCATTCAGTTGTGCTTTAACTAGACCAACCCGGCCCAAAATATCTAGTGAAGTAAGACTTATCTAGGGCATTTACATAAAATTGCTCGTTACGAATTAAATTGTTTAGCAAGGAATAGTTTTTGCCTTACTCTTTACGGAAGTGAAACATCTGAAGCTCCATCTACTCGCGCCCCTTAATGAAACCAAACTTCACGTTTCCGCTGCTGGTTAATCATTAGGGATACGATATTATTTTAAATAACATTTAATTTCAACTTTTATATCAAATTCATCCACAGGCCTATTCATGATCGTTCCCGGAGCGGCTTCTTCACCGAATCAGAAGGCGATGGAGTTTGTAATTCGGTCGAAGCGTAAAATATGCACTGAATAAGCACAAAATAAATGCTTATATCATGAATATATTTTAAATACACGCCGTGACAGGTTTAATTTTAAATGATTCACCAGGTCCATTAGGTCCGTAATGCCACAATTAATCTGCATTTTCAATCATTAATGAGGGAATAAAATTTGAAAAGTAGCTATTTTTCATAAACGAAAATTTATTAAGCAGACTTGTAAATATAAAATGCAAACACTAAAAGGACTAGATACAAGGGCTTAAATACAACTTGTATACGTCGACATATTGTTGATATCGACATTTAACATCATTTTCAGGTCGTGCAGTAGAGTCTATTGGATCAGTTTGATGAATTCGTTTTATGCAAATACTAAAGTATAGTCTTTAATAAAAAAAAAAAAACAACAACGAATCTTATTTTTTTCTCTAAGGAGGATATTTAAATATCCTTAAAATTTTTTCCTGTTAAATGAGTTTTTTTTGTGTCCTGAGCTATGTGCCACTTTGAGAGGGAAGAGTCCGTTTTGCTTTGCGTTGATGTTTTCGACGCGGCGCTAACACCTTGCCATGGAAATGAGCGCCATTTAAATGCTGCTTATTATTTAAAGGCTCTCCTTTTGCTTAATAAAAAAGTGCTTTTGTATAAAGAAAGGATCGTAATTAAAAAGTTACGCGTTTTTAGGTGAAAGGAGGAAAAAAGTTGCGCCAAGGAACGAGAGCCGACGTTAAAGAAATATGAATAAAGTTTCCCTGCCCCCTTTTTAAAGGTGAAATTCTTAAATTCAACGTAATCCGCTTATTGTTTTTTTTTCCTTGAGAAGGTTTTTTTTTCTAAAAGGAAAAAACTTTTTAATAAGAGGGTAAAAAAAATTTCGTGTTAAACAAAAATGACATTTTAATACAAAAGATGACTTGGCGCTATTTTGGCTTGGTAATTCTTATGCGTGCGACCGCGTTCGTGCTGAAACGGAAGAAATTTTACTGGAATTTTTTATGCAGTTTTTAAAGTGATAGTGTATTAATACATAAATGAAAGCGATAATTTGTAGTGGAGTTATTTTTTTTTATGTGAGATACTTTCAAGTTGTTCGTTTTTCTCGGAATGGGAGAACACAAAAGAATGGGGCGCCTTTTAAATCCATATACCTTTGATCTGAAAGATATATGGAGTTGTAATTTTTAGTACGGGGTTTCCAAAAGATATGTACCATAACAATATTTTAATAACGTTTGAACGTAACAACATAATCATATGTATCGTTTCAGCATATTATAAATAAACTCCAAAAGTTTTATCTTCTATATATTTTTTTTCTATTACAGAGCTTATAGGAGGCACTGCCATCGACAGGACATAAGATGGCGTCTACTTAAAGAGAAGGCTGTTCACTGAAATGTCATGCCTTGTTACGTCATCATCAGAAGGCGAGATTTAGGGCTTAGTATTGGATGTCTACCAACAATTAAGGATTTCTACCAATAATAACCCCTAAATCTCAAGCTCTGCTTATGATATAACAATGTATGACGTTTCAGTCAACAGGCCTTCTTTTTAAGCGGCGTTGCTACCATAGAGAAATCGCAGTGTTCTCCAAAAAGGTTTCATCCAGGAGTTAATTGATGTTTTATCGGGTGTTTGTTTACCGGAAGTTACGCTATGTCTTTTCTGAACAGTGATAGACGCCATCTTCTGTTCCGTAGTTGACAGTACCTCCTATGAGCAGTAAAGCTTTTGAAGTTTCTTTGTAGTATGATACAGAATTGTTTTTACGTTCAAAAATTATTAAATATTATTATGAAACAAATCTTTTATGGGCTTTGTATAAACCATTTTTTACGACAAATATTGAGGTGACCGGAAAGTAATGATTTTTTTTAAAAAAGATAATCACTGTTTTTATAAGTGGAAATAAATTACTTCTTAATCAATTATATATTCGCCTTATACAGGGGCGGCACAAACCTTTTGTTTGTAGTCACTTTAAGACCAAACCAAGTTGATAACTATAAGCGAAGTGGATCTTTACAAAACTATACAGCCTTTAGCACATATTATTAGGGCCAGTCAAATGAAAACGAGATTTTTCAAGGCATTGGTACATACCTGAACAAATTTAGAAATAAACACCGTAGGCGTTATGGCAAGCATCCCACCTATCCACCCGTCTCATAAAATTCCCTTGGCTGCTGAAGTAAAAAAGCCGTGACCTTCTGTTTGACCTCAGCGTCCTATGTGAATCGTCGTCCTTTCAAATTCTAGGACATTCCATCGCATCCTCATCAATTGCTTCATTGTCTTGTTGGACGTATGAGGAGGATTTTCTTAATAAACTGGCCACTCAGTGTAGATAAATAAATAACTTAAACGTGTATTGCCTGCTTTCTTTATTAAACATGATCAGTTTTCTTTGCATATTCAAAGTCTTAAACGAAATGATGAACTGAACTTCGTTTTACAAGACAGCTAAAGGAAGCGCAAGTGGATATATAAACTGGATGCAACACGGCAATCAAGCAGTGTAATGTATCGGTATTGGAGTGCAAATGAAACATAGCTTCCATATACGTGGACTGGAACTGATCCTATATTCAAAGTTTATAGCATAGTTTCCATATTAGTACCTAAATACAGTAGAGAACAATAAATTTAGTAAAATAACTCAAACAAAAAAAACATGATTTCTCGGCTCTATCATTGGCTAAATTCTTTGATTAGCTATAGTGGCTTAAATAGAGGCTTTTTATTATTTGATACTTTTGATTGGTTCCAAGGATTTGAGTCTTTGCATGTAGAATTACGATGCAAAAGCTTAACTTTATTGCAATTTGTCTGCACCTCCCGGGGACCATACTCGTCGGTCGTTTGGCCATACTGGCCCTGGGGAGATGTTGCCTTTACTTACCAAATAAATAAACAAACAAACAAACAAACTTTTGCTAAAATTTATAACAATATCCGAAACTTTGATTGCAATAAACGATGGATTTTATTGTTTTTGGATATAACTGTTTCACTGTATAGCCAATCCTCACTTACGGAGCAAAAACATGGACACTAAATAGCAAGGCAATCCAACGTTTAAAAACCATCAAAGGAACATGGAACGATAACCTAGGTAACAAAAAAGGAACAAAAATAACCATTTGGATCCGAGAGGCAAACGAAAGTGCTTGACGTCACAATCGGCTACGACATCTCAAATGGCACATTGCCAGAAGACAAGGCCACATTCATCGTTGACTAGTATCCATGAAATGTTAAAAGACCACGACGATGCTCCCATGCCAGATGGAGCTATGATATTGGTGGGCATCAATAGGAAAAACAAAGCCTAGCCAGAGGTCGTTGGAAATGTTTGGAAGAGAGCTACATCCAGTAGTAGATTGAAAAGCGTTGAATATGGGAATCTCCATCATTATGTATCACACTTGCGTATCGCGCCTGTAAACTTGGAATTGCGTCTCTGTAAAGACACAATTTTCGACATCAATATTTTTGAATCTTTTCCCATTAAGTAAATGCTGCAGAGAACTGAACAAATAGTAATCAGATGAGGCAATATCAGGAGAATAAATTACTTGGACAGAATTTCCCAGCCAAAATCTTTAATATTTTACTTGGTCAGTCTTTTCGAATGACAGCTTTGTCTGGTTGATGTGAACCATCTGTTTAAGACCATCTCTTTAAGGTGCTCTTGAACAGTGGAGCACGATGAATGGATAATACTTAGGAGGTTTTATAAGGATGCATATAATTGTTCAACTCCATTGGCTCTTTTCCCCGAGCGTATTAGAGGAACTGCACGCCATTCTACATAACATTAGGAAAAAGTGGAATTTCCTCTAGCTGCATGCCGCGAATATTGATCAATGCTCATAAATGTATGTGACAATTGTCAATGATTTTTCAGTAAAATCGACAATTCTCCAAAGACTATGTCACAGTGGCCAGCTGTGGCATCAACTTTCTGAAAAATATGTAAGCTGTAAAGTCAAAAAAGAAACAATGTAGAGTCTTTTTGGGTAAACATTGAATCGAGGATACGTACTTATGTACTACGGGAATTTTTTCAACTGGCTGACACGTTCCGATAATATCACACACGGAAATAGATAGCGCACAATATGCCATGGAATTCCTCACTTTGCACGATATAGTAATAATAATAATTATATCCATCTATAAGCCATATCCAAATTAGATGTGTATTTACTACCAAAAAATGTCTACTACCAAATTATATGGCTTGTAGATGCATCAGTCAATTTAATAATTTTCTTGTAATATCCATGTTCTTCAACGTCTTTTTTTATCTACAGGGTGATTTCAGCTTCCTTCGTGTAAATTCTTTTTCAGAAATAAATACGTAAATAAATAAAATTCCTATTTCGTAATAAACATACAGTCCCGAATTCGCTGTCGTTCTTAAAAATTTTGAAGAACCTGTGTCATTAGCCATCGATTTTAATCAAGTCATCAAATTGATCGATTTGACTTTCTACAAACATGGAAAATTGTCTAGAAGCGGATTCGAATCGATCACAAAGCAAACTAAAGAGCAGGTGGATTATCAAATTTCTCTTTGATGTCTTTTCAAAAATGTTTTTCGTTCCGGAAAGCTGGGTAAATGTTGACACAAGTCTGGATAAACATAAATGAAACGATGTCGGTAAATGGATAATTGAATTATTGAAATTAATTATACATTCGTAAACAACAACATTCGTATGGCCTCCAAGCTAGAAATTTTCATTCTATGGTCACAATGATGATGATGATTATAATGATGATGATGTCCTATTCATTTGCCGCAATTTAATGCGGCTTGAGAGGAATTAATCGGCGATTTAAGGATAGATAATGAGAATGTAAATTTATTAAAAAGACGAGTAATTCTTTTAAGCAAAGCAATTTCCGATGAGTCTTCATTGAGTGAAATAAGCAGATTCCCTAGACATTAACGGAATTTGTTTTGATTGTAACCAAATTATAGCTGATTGTCCGATTTGGATGATTTTTTTTTTGTTTTGTTTGGGTTTTTATGCTGAACAAGTTTGCAATTGGGTTTTTTTCTCTATCCCTTACGGTTTTTGAGATAAATTTTGAATGTGTCTTAATTTGCATATTTGGGTTGATGAAAAGTGCACCATTTCCTATTCATTGGATTCATCAAAATTGACATATCTGCTTCGGTTCAAAAAATAAAAGGGGGGTTCAGACTTTTGTATTCACCCTGTATAGTCACGTATCGATTATCTGGTACTTCTGGTTTTGCTAGATTAATACTACCGAACTAGCAGTGACAAATGATGTATTACGTTCATCAACACTAGTGTCATCAAATGGTTATAGATTCCTCTCTAAATCAATGTCATGTGCCCTAATTTATATGCCTATGACGCCTAAGGTAATTTAAATAAAAATGTGCTGCACTGGATTCCTTTGTGATTCATATTGGCGGCTCAGCAGTAGTCAGTGAGTTCCAACATGGTACCATGATTGGATGTCATTATGCAAATATAAAGTATTATAAGCGAGTTATCTATAATTCTGCAAATATCCCGCTCGAGTCTGTGAAACTTTTAGGCTCCAGTTATGATACGATGCAGTCGGAAGTTTTCAAAGCACTGGGGACTTACAGATCTTTAAATTAGAGTAATATTTAAAATTAGTTAATTAAAAAAATATAAGCATAGATGATATAAAAGCAGCCTTTTATAGAGGGGTATCAAAATACAAACTTTGAGGGCGGATTCCTTACATCAAAACAGAAACAGTCCATATAAAAATATATCCGAAAAATTGGTAGATTTTGAGGCATTAATGAAAGTTTTATTTTTCCTCATCTCAGAAACTCCTAACAAATGGTAAAAATGTCATCAGCGTGTCATCTAACCTAACCTAACGTATCCACTCTTTGGATCATTGACTGTCGCACCCGTTCAATTACTCGCAGACTGTGGCGAATGGTTTCGCAGGCTTCCATAACACGTTGATGAAGCGTCTCTGCGTTAAGAATGTTGGTTGGATAAACCGATTGATTCAGGCGGTCCCACAGATAAATCCAAAGAAATGAGATCATACTATCCACAAATGTACACAAATAACACATGTAAATAAGTCTCCTTGGCAACATAGTGTCATTTGTTTGGTTATAAACTTCGGTTGATGGATTGTACTTCAAACCGCGTTGAACGGAAACTTTCATTAATATCTTAAAACTAAGGGTTTTCGGACATATGTTTATATGGACTTTGTTTCTTGTTCTGGTGTGAGGAACCCACCCTCAGAGTTTTTAAACTTTTTTGATACACCTTTACTGATACAAAGTGTACTTTATTAATAGGATTAATTATTAAAGTTTGGATTATACCTTTTGAAACACCTTGTATATGTTTTTTTTTCATGTATGTCAGAAAAGAAAAATTGTGTGTATTTATTTCAAGAATTATGAAAATTAAACGTGATAACGGATAAATTCACCTTTTCCGTACAATCGCAACAAGTGATGCGCCATTTTTTTCTATCTTTATTCAGTAGCGCATTGGATCATGTGATCAAATAAAAAATGGCAAATGAAAAATAAATTTTGAAATAATTTACTCATTCGTAAAAGAAGAAATATTATGATCATGTTTTAACCTTCTAATAAGATGTTTTAACAATGTATAGTTTAAAGGGAATTAGAGGAGAGAAGTAAATACGAGCATTGACGTCGGCGCAGTTCAAAATTTTTCGCGGGCGGGACAGGACAGGGCTTTATTTGAGAAGTATCCGTTATCTATTATTAACAATGTAAGTGTAGTAAACGTTACTATAGTATAATATTTGTATTAACTCTCTATCTTGTTGTCATTATTTTACCTTGATTATGAAGAATCTCATCTTTGTTCCTGCTCCTTTCTTTCCAGTATTCGCTTCAACTCCATAAACATTAAAAATTAAGCATAAAACGTTAAGATACTGTAATCTAAAGATCTAATCAAAAGTCGGTGGTTATACTTTCATTGCTTAGTTCTTGAATGTTGATCATTTAATGTAATAAATCTCATATTTACCGTAGTAGAAATTTTTTATTTAATTATTTTTACCGACGAGCAAGAAGCGATTCTTATATTTCTTTAAAAATAAATGCTTTCGGCGTTTGCATATTTATTAAAAATTTACATGGTAAGCCTTGAAAAATGTCCTAAGTTTCTTTTTGCAGAAAATTTTAAAGTTTAAAGGGAACAAAAGGAGAATTATTATCATACTCTTAGGAATTTTCCATTTGGAGTTTTCAAGGGTGAGTGAGAGAGAGAGAGAGAGAGAGAGAGAGAGAGAGAGAGAGAGAGATCGTTAAAAAGCCGCCCACCAACTTCTGTTTTGTAAGAAAACTAAACAGTCATGAAATTTTTAATAGTTTTTCAGTTTTTATACAGAAGTAATTCGAAAATTTATTAAAATTCAAAAATGCTTACGGCGACGACCGTTTTAACGGTCTGTTTATGGGCGGAATGGAGCCGTGCTGAAACTCGTGACATTTTTAAAAAGTCTGTAATTGATGATTACTTAAGTATTTGTAGTTTAGCATTTTTGTGAATTATTAATGCAAGAGGGTTGTTTTTAATAGAGAGATGATGATTTTGACTTCTGAAATTTTTAGAAAATGAATAAAAATTTAGTCCGCTTTGAATTGAAAATAATTTATCAAAAGACTTCGTTCTCTACAGCTGTGCTTTCAAACTTTCGAGAATTAGCATTTATTTGATTAAATATTTATTGCATTCTTAAAAAGAAGAAAAGTCGTGTTACTTCATTAGGCATATGTAGGCATAATTCTACATAGTCGGGGAAATATTTTATGGCAGTTTTGTCAAATGCCAAACTGTAATTTCAGGAATACTCCGATTTATTCTCTATTGTAACGCATCCCCCCCTCCGCAAAAAAATAAAAATTCAAGGCCCCGAACCTCCCACTTAAACCACTAAGTTATTCCTGAATAATAAATCTACGATTGGTTTCGTTGGTCGGCCACTTTCTTTTACTAAGCTCGGAGCTTTAGATAAGAAATTAAACAGACAGGTAGGCAAAATCTGATTAAAAATCGCCGGTGTTTTATTTTAATATATGAAAAAAATAAACTAGATAATCAACCCTTTGCGAGCACTTAAATGTCTACGAACATCGTAACGGTCAAGAAGCAAATTAGATAAATAACATTTGGTAACTATTCTGTAATAATAACAAAATCAAGAGCTCTTATCTATTACCATTGGCCAAAATACAAATTACTTTCTACAAACTCCTTTATGACAAATAATTGCAATCCAAATCTCATTGGATTAAACGGTATCACTTTCGATTTTTTCAAATTCATCGGTAAACTTCATCAAGATATACTTTCACTAGCTTTATCATTTTTTACAGAGTTACCTCTCCATCAATCATTACGACACTAGGTACACGGTTCTTTTCACACAGTTAATTAGAAGAGCTAAAAAAAACAAAAACAATGGTTTGTATAGTCGAGCATTCAAAAGGAGACATAACTCCACTGGGCAAAGAGAACTTTTCAGTTTGTCAGTTTCGTTTACATGATAGGTTTTGTATGAATCGCAGAGCTGAGGAACTTCATTTATAAGGAATATAAGGAATTCTTCATTTCTCTTAATCATTACAAATCACAAATACTTAAAGGTAAACTCCACTTTATTATATTATTATTATTTTTTTTTTTGCAATATAACATTAATTCAGGTTAATGGAGTATATATCATGCAAAATTTTTCGATTTTTCCTAATATTTTATTAAGAAAAATGCCTCGGAAAATTGAAAATTAGCCGTGGGATCTTCCATCCCTTCTCCAGATAACACGGCGGAACAACGTGTCATTTCCTGCCGCGAGAACCTCGGGGAATTTCGTCGCCGAGATTCTAGCAGGGAATAAGGACTAACGTTCTTCCCTAATTCTAGTCTCGCTTCGAACGATTCTAGATATCGTAAGATTTTGCTAACCTGATCGGGGAATGCCTTCAATTTGTTCTCTGTTTAGATGTGTAAATAGACAGTCGAATAGAAATTTCTCGTTCCATAGATTTCCAGAATTAGAATAGATTAAAAAGCAGTGGATTAGTTTTTCATAGCGAGGGAACTGGTATCCAACTGCAAATAGCATTGTGTGTTCAGCTCATTTTGAAGCGTCTTGCTTTGTCTACGCATTCGCCGTTTTAAATTCTGCATCAATTCAAACAAGAAATTCGCTGAAACTAAATCATGTATAAGATGGAACTAATGCTCTTCCAACTCTAAACGGGCCTGGCGTTCTTCAAGAACAACGACCGTAACAGCATGTGCTAAACGCCGAAGGAATGAGGTAGGCCTGTCTGTTGTGTAGGGCACGCCGCAGCCCTAATGTGCACACGCCGACGCGGCAAGCAGAAGATCCCGTTTCACGGTTTAATGCATAGGGCTGTATATCGCACGGCTACGTTATTATTGAGACCCTCATCTTTCATTTTAAACAAAGTTTTGAGTGTGGAGTTTACCTTTAATCGTCGACGTCTTAAGCTAGGGTCTTCCGGTGGTTTCTAGCATACACTATCTACTATAGTGTCTTATGAAGAATACTTGATTCATAAAGCTAACAATCATAAATATCGTCCTGTTATGATAAAACTTTCCAAGTAGAAACTCTTATCGGTTTCTAAAATTGTCTAGAATTCGTATACATTTTTCTATTAACCCCCCCCCCCTTCCAAAAAAGGGGTGTTTCTTTGAGCTAAAGCTCATTAATCTTCTTTAGTCAATAACTTTCACGTTTCGATTGTTTATAAGGATCAGGGTAGCTTTATCTGACAAGCAACTCGTTCAAATAGGGGTCGACACGTTTAAGGAACAACGAAGTTTGGGAAAGGATGATAATGGTACGAGAGTTGGTCGAAAAGTAATGTCTCCATGGCTGTAACTTTATTTGTTAACTGATTTTCAAAATTCTTCATGTATCTGATACTTACATCTGTCCTCTATGTAATGCACTATTCACTTTTTGACATAGTCTCCATCCCTTTCCACGCATTACGCCAACCATTCCTTTACAAATTGTAAGAGAAGAGAAGATGAAATAAAATAATTAAATAAATTCCTTTTACTTAAACTATTTATTACAATTTAACTATGTCAAAGTGTTCTATGAAACTTGGTCTGTTTTACAATTATATCCTCTTATTTCTATTTTTTAACCATTTTAACATTTGGAGCCCTTTCCTCTTTTATGCCGTTTATAAAATTCGTTTTTTTTTTCTCAACTGTATATCATTGGCGCGTTTTAGTGTAGTACTGTACTATTATTCGTTTACTTTCATCTGAACTCCCCTCCCCCGCATCCTTTTTATTTATTTTTTTTCCCTCTCTTTTTCTTTCTTTTTTTTTATTATTAAACTTCATATTATAAGATTTTATGTTTGGGACCCTTCAAAGCAACTGAAGACAATGGAAAGTTTTTTACTAAAATAAGGAAAAAAAAAAACTTAAGTGTTCTCCCTCTCTCTCTTTTCAGGGGGAATGACGATGAGAAATGAAGATATTTCAGTCTGAATGACCACTTAAGTGACCGCCATCGCGGGGCTTCAACTTCTCAGCCAACAAAACGACGCACAAGAGTCCGCCCAACTGGCCACGGGGTAGGAAAGAAACTCATTTCTTTCATTTTTTTTATATTTTTGAAGTTAAAAAAGAGAAAAAAATGATATATATTTATAAAAGTCATTTTCTACTGTGATTTATTACCTTGAACTAGATTTTATTTTAATTTCTTTGAAAGGAAGTTGAAAGCATTGGTAAATCTTTTTTTAAGTATTTATTCAGAACCGATTATTTATCCGTGGTTTGGGTAAAATTTGCTAAAAGCCTTGTATATCGAGACAGTTTTCAATATTTTATAAAAGTAAAATTTTAAGGATTTTTTATTTCATCTTTTAGTCAGTAACTATGGAATAATACTGACCGCAAGAAAGACGATAGGTATTATGTGGAGCCTTTCGATCGATTCCCTACCGATGTCTCATTTCGTATGAGTTGAAGCATTTAAACCTAAACTCTTCTCATAACTTGTTTTTTTTTTAAATCATATTTGAAATTTAATCTTTGATATTAGAACAGAGCAGTTTTCAACAAAATGGCAATTATTATTTCTATGGAAAAGTATACAAATGGAAGGAACAATGATTACACATTGTGATTCCATGCATTAATTTAAGCAAGAAGTTCCGTATCGAAAATGTCTGAAACTCAAAATTTAGAGTCTAAAAATCGCGGGTTTACGTCATTTATGAACTTTCTGTACCTGCAGTTTTGTTGAAATTAAATGATGTTTTCGGCAATTGCTAAGATTAAATGATGTTTAGACCCTTAAAATTTGAGTTTTGAACATTTTGCATAAGGGATTTTAAGTTTGTCATCATGCAAAGGATCATACTATTTAGAAACACACTAAACATATATGTCTTTTCTCCGTTTGAATAAATGTGCAAAACCGAAGAAGATGCGATAGGTTCAAGTCTAAATTGTCTACGTTAAACTTTTTATGTGCAACCCGGAGGGGGTGAAAAGGATAATTTTTTACGATCCGAAGATTACGACAGGGGTGGCTCCCTCTAATCACCTCCTTCAGGCCCACCTTCTATGGGTCTTTCTCCCGTAGGTACCTAACCAAGGTTCGGTCTTGAGTAATAGCATTAGATGCAACTTTTCTATTACCCGATATTTCAAATATTAATTATATCTGTTTTATGAGATCTTAAAATTTCTCTTAGTAATATTCTTCATGTAACATTAAAAGTCAATTATTTTGATGCTTCTAATTACACTGGTCGGCAAAAAAAAATAAAAAAGTTCTCCTCCCTGCAAAAAAAAATATGTGAACTATATAGCTTTGACATTCCTAAATCTAAATATGACATCCAAACTGCACCATCATATACCATTTTTAAGAGAGAGTTTTATATTAATAATAAAAAGACTAATATTTTATAAATTAAAGACTAATATAGTCATTTACAATCTATATAAAAATGAAAACATGAATATAGGTATTATTTTGCACCATCTTATTAACAAATCAATGAAGTGTTTCATGAAACCTCATTTTGTCTTTTGTCTCTTGTATTGCGCTTTTGGCGTCTCCCGTGAAATTGTCCAGCAGTAATCCGCTAACGTAATTTGATTCACTTTTCCGCTGTATCGCTTTTCAGTTTGAGCTATGTCCTGGTGGAACTTTCTCCGTGTTATTCCACGCTTTCAGAACTAATGTTTTAAAAAGCACTGTACTATTTTCACTTGAACAGCAACCATTTTCTCCCCTCCCAGAAAAAAAAGTACATGATATAGCAATTTAATTGCCATATTTGGAATTAGTAGAGTGAAATCTACAGGGTCGAGTCACATTATTATGTTCACCCCCTACGTTTGTATTCGGGGTTGCCCAGCCAAAGAATTACAGGGAATTGGTTAGGTGACTATATAAGGTAGGTTTTTAACATAGTGGAAACCTATCACTCATTGCTGCAATGGGCAAGAAACGTGATTTATCAGATCTGGAAAAGGAGATGATAATCGGCTTTCGGGCCAAGGGTAGCAGTATTTCGGAAACCGCGCAGTTTGTGAACTGTTCTCGTGCTGCTGTAGTTAAAGTGTATTATGACTGGGAAAATGGGACCGTTCAGAATAAACGGTATGGGAAATGTGGAGCACCACGTGCCATTGATGAGAGAGAGAGGTGAACGTCGGCTGCAAAGGTGCTTGAAGGCCAACCGAAGAGCTAGAGTGGACCAACTTACCGCTCAAACAAACGAGGGTGTAACCAGATATGTCTCTAAAACCATAGTACAGAGGACCTTGCTACGTACGAGCCTCTGCAACTGACGCTTGGTTACCATACCCATGCTGATGAAGGTTCATCGCCAAAAACACCTTCAATTTGCCCAACAGTACAGAAATTGGACCACTTCTGACTGGAAAAAGGTTGCCTTCTCCGACGAGTCCCGATTTCTGCTCCACAGAAGTGACGGCCGTTGGTGGGTGAGGCGAGAAACCTCCGAGAACAAGCATCCTTCAACCATTGTTGGACGAATCCAGGTTGGTGGCGGCAGCGTCATGATGTGGAGGGTCTTCTCATGGCATTGTCTGTGGAAGGCACTCTCAACCGATTCGGTTATTTATCCATAATTGCAGATCAAGTACACCCATACATGACGACTGTCTTCCCAGAGGGGGATGGCACGTTCCAGCAAGACAATGCGACGTGTCATACGGTTGCAATTGTTCGGGGGTGGTTTGGGGAACACGGCGTTCCAAATACTAACCTGGCCTCCTAATTCCCCAGACTCCAAGCCAATCGAGAACCTTTGGGATCACCTCGATCGTCATATGCGTGCTATGGAATAACCAGCGCGTACCCTTCAGCAGCTATCTGATGCTTTACAGTCTGCATGGCAACAGCTACCAGTAGAAACCTACCAGAATCTTATTGACTCACTCCCATGCCGTCTAGCTGCTGTCCGCGTCGCTAAAGGCGGTTATTCGGGATATTAGCTGGTGGTCATAATAATGTCACTCGACTCTGCATAAGAATAAAGCATAATTTTTACAGGGAGGATTTTGATGCCGACCAGTGTTATTATTCGAATTGGGTTTTCATGATTACTTTTGACGATCCAACTCGGAAGAAATTTTGTTTGCTTTACACCTTAATAATTTGTCAAGATAACAGTATTTAATTGAAAGATGGTTGGGGCCTTACATTCATTTGAAATTAAGCACTTTCAAAGTAGCCGTATTTCTGAAATTTGATGCCGTTTATAAATGATCGTCTGTATTATCGGCAAAATAAGACTCTCATAATTACAGTGCTGGACAGAATTATAAACTCGCATGAATTTTGAACCAAACTTTACTAAAAATAAAAAGATCTACATCAGCTTTTTACATATTATTTTTCAAACATAAATTTACCACTTTGCTGATTGTCATTCGTATATTTTGAAAATTTTGTGAACAACGACAATAAACTCATAATTTCACTTGGACAAAATTATAAACTCACCCTTAAAGAAGTGTGTTTGCCCGTCTGTTTTTATCATATGCAAATTGCAAAAAGGTTGTATTTGCAACCCCTAATTATAAGAAAGTGTCTCCTGCAGATTTATACTCTGTAAAACAATGCCAGGAGGAACAGAGCTTGGTGAGCATGGATGTTGCATGGATGTGGAATGTCCCAAAGGAAAGTTACAGAAGATCGTTGCAGAAGTGTATTACAACGGGGAGTTGATGGGAAAGCGAAGAAACGAAGAGGAAGAAAAATAAACCTTAAGCTCTCGAGATATATCTCATATTCGAGGACTGGCAACTGGAAGCAATCTTTCTGCTGAACGCATTGTAGATGTACACTGTCATATCAATGAATTTTGACCAGCACCCCTTCAAGGCACACGCATGGTTCCTTGTTTACAAGGCACACCCCAACAACGATTACACGGTGCAAAATTTGCATAACAGGCTGAGAAAGCTTTAAAGCTGGTGCATCAAACGGCAGGTGCACGAGCCTCAAGATGGGTAAACGTCCGGATTTAACGGGCATCCAAAAAGGGGTGATAATATGCTATCGCAGCAAGGGTGCACCATCTCCGAAACGGTGCGATTTGTGAACTGTTCACGATCCGCTGTAGTGAAGGTGTACAAGGAGTGGACAGCAGGGACAGAAATCGCGTCCCGACGTCATCACTGTAAAGAGTCACGAACCATCGACCAACGGGGTGAGCGGTGCCTACGACGACTCGTAAAAGGTGACAGGAGAGCCACAGTCCATCAACTGACCACCAGATTCAACAGTGGTGCCAACAGACGTGTATCCAACATTACCGTAGAACGCACCCTGCTATGGATGCGCCTGAACAGTCGACGCATGATTGCTGCATCCATGTTGACCAGGGGTCATCGTCAACGTGAGCACCGCCATTGGACCACAGACGAGTGGGCTAAAGTCGCCTTCTTCGACGAGTCAAGGTTTTTGCTTCATAAGATTGACGGGCGATGGCAAGTGCATCGTGAACGCCATGAAAAGAGACTGCAGAAGGCTATTGTGGGCCGGAAACAGGCTGGTGGGGGTTCTTCTATTGTGAGCAGTTAGGTCCACTGATTCGTCTAGAGGGCAATTTGAATGCCTATGGCTATCTGTCAATCGTAGCGGACCAGGTGCACCCATACATGCTCACGATGTTTCCCCAATGTGATGGTGTGTTCCAGCAGGACAATGAACCCTGCCACAAGGCACGTCTCCTTCTGGTTTGGTTCGAGGAACACTCTACTGACTTTCGAGTGCACCCTTGGCCCGCTAATTCGCCGGACATCAATCTCATCGAACATCTGTGGGAGCACCTTGATCGCCATGAACGGCAGCTGGACCCTCCACCTATGACTCTCGATGCTTTGTGGAAAGCGCTTCAAGCGGAATGGACTGCCATACCATCGGACACATACCGCGCACATCTTGCGTCCACGCCACGACGCCTAGCATCAGTCTGGAGTATAGGAGGGATTCGTCAACATATTGACCCGATTTTCAAAGGAAAAATTACGTTGTCTTGATGGCGACATGTGCTGGAGCATTATGATTCCACATCAGACTTCTTATTCCGGAAGTTTCTCCTTCCATTTTTCTAGGACTCTTGGCAAGCAGGATGTCATATACGTCGTTTTGTTTTCAAACACAATAGCACATACATTGCCAGTAGAAAGTTTCCACCATCGCTTTCCCAGCACTCCGAGAACGTTTGTATTTCTATGGTGGTCCTTTCACTTTAGGGAGCTGCTGAAAATGACAAAAATGAAGGAGAAAGCGATGCTGGAGGTGACGACAGTAAAGAAGATGCAGTGCTGAAGAAAGAAAGAAAGAAAGAAAGAAAGAAAGAAAGAAAGGAGGAAGCGATGCTGAAGATGATCAAAGAAATGTTCACTTTCTACTCTTGGATCAACTAACGAGGGCTCCATCGTGGTGAAACTTCCTGACTTTCAGGTGGCCATGGAAGATTGTATTAACCACTTGTGAACCGATGCCCAGGCTTGCGTCAATCTGGGAATAGGTTACTCGGTTGTCATTCGCGATCATATCTGACACAGCAATTCGTCTTTTCCTGCGTAACTGCATCGGCTGGCCTTCCACTGCGAGGTTCTTCTTAAAGTGACCGTCATCCCCACTTAAACTCGCGATACTAGAACAAAAGTATGACTTTACTCATAAAATGCCATGCCTGCTGATTCAGCTCTGTTTTGTACGTCTGTCTGCCAGTGCGCGAGCTTTAGATTTGCGCCACGCGAAAACCATGCAACGTGGCACGCTCAAATCTTGCACACTCTTATATGATAGTGAATTTGGTGGGATGCTCGCAACGTTTTAGCTAACAACTTTTATTATCTCCTCGTATATTTACATAGCGTTGCTGACCATGTTCGTCCTGTCATGGTTATCCCAATGTAGATGGCTACATTCAACAGAATAATGGTTACTATCATAGTGATCATATTGTACAGGATTGGTTTCAGGAACACTTAGCGTTTACTTTGCATAGGTGTCCCCCACAATCTCCAGAATGTAATCCCATTGAACTTTATTAGGTAAGGTTGAAAAGCCATCAGACACTTGGGTCCAAAACATCCAGTCTGACAACTGGACAATGAAATTTGCCAAGCATGATCTCATATTCCACAAACTTCCTATCAATAACACGCGGAGTCCATACAAAGAAGAATCGACGCATTATTTAAAGGCAAAAGGTGGCCTTCCACTGCGAGGTTCTTCTTGAAGTGACCGTCAACCCCTCTTAAACTCGCGATATTAGAGTATCGGAGTAGTGAGAAGACACTCATCATAAATTGGTCATTCAGTGTAGTAAACTTAGTGCCATCGAAATGTTCGTTTTAAATGATCACACGAGGCAACAAGAATTAATATCATCACTCTTTAGTTTGTGTTTTAATAAAATCAAGAAGGATGATTGCTTTGACACAACAGAAATACATCTGTACAAGGTGATAGTAAAATTTGTTTATTATTTTCTTTAAATTTAACGTGTGGAATTCATGTTTTTTATGGTGCATGAGCTGTGTTGGAACGAAATATCGGGAAAAGATGTATGATTTTATATTTAGAGTTCTAGTTTAGGGTTAGACCAGGTCGTAACAGTTTTCAGCACATCACACTCTGAACGAACAATTTATTAGAGACATCTGAATACGTGCTGGCATGGATTCAACAAGGTATTGAAACCGTTGCGGAGGAAATAGCAGCCCAGGCTGACATCACAGCGTCCCGTAATTGGTACAGGTGTGTCCGGAAGTGTGTGAAGGCGTCGGATGGTTCTTTCCAGTTCATCCCATAAATGCTCGATCGGGTTGAGACCAAGCGAACGAGCTGGCTACTGAAGCAGGTGAAAGACCGCGTCATGTTCCTCGAGCACGGTGACAGGGAGCATTGTTCTGCTGAAACTGTCCGTCACCACCAGGGAACACAGTCATCATGAACGGGTGCACCTGATCGGAGTAATGTACGGTTGTTTGCTAACAGGATGGGTCCAAGGCCTTATGCCGTCCGCATGATGAAGTAGAAACTGCGATTCGTCGGACCAGGCGACCTTCTTCCACTCATCCAGTGTCCAGTGACGATGCCTGTGTGCCCTTAGCAGGTGCGCTTTCCTATTTTGCGGTGACAGCGACGGCACCCGTACTGGCCGCCTGTTGTTAAACCCCGCTCGGTGCAAAAGTGCGCCGCACCGTGTGCTCCGAAATGGGTTGGGATGCTCCCTCATTGAATTGCGCTGCAGTTTGTTGGGCTGTTCCCGTCCTGTTGCTGTGGATGATTCGTGCCAGTCGCCGTTGGCCTCGTTCATCCAAGGCCCGGTTTCGTCCGCAGTTGTTTGCTGGAGGTTGTTTTTTTGGGTTTGCCATTCACGAAATACCCTTGACGCTGTTGCACGGGACAACCCGAGGAGGTTCGCGGTTTGCGAAATGCTCAACTGCGCTCGTCGAGCTTCAACGTTCAGAGTCTGTTAAATTCTTGGATTTACCCATATTCAGTCCACTTCTGCTGCTGATTGCAACTTGTGATCCAATGCATCCCTTTTATACACCGCTTCGGCCTTGGGTGTCACTGGGAGGCCGATCCATTTTCCGTAAGAGGTGTCTCGAATAAATTGGTCGTTCAGTCTTATTTTAAGAAAAGAAAACTTTATTTCATACATTTTGTTGGTAATAAATTGTTTGTTTATCTAGCGAAACAATAATGAGGTACATTTCATTAGGACATAAAAATTAAATACAGATGAAAAATAATTTCTTCTCGTTATTTATAGCTGCCGAAAAATGTTATTCTCTTTATAGTTAAAGGGAAAAATGTCATCAACGCTGTCATTTACCACATAAGGTGCTGTTTGCTTTTCGTATCCAATGTTTTATTTTCACACTTTATTTGAAGAGCAATACCAATATACCTTGAATTCTATGCTTTTTTTATTTATAATGTTAGCGGTTTCTAATATTTTGAATGAAGCCTAAAACATGAAGAAAGAAATCCATGGGAGAAAGCAAGTGAAGTCTTGTTTAACATGCGCTTTGTTTCCGATTAAAATATTTATTGTTTGTTTAATAATACAAAGAGAGCTGAAAGCGAATGAAATAACAGAGGAGTTTGTTTTTCTTTGGAAGATTACAGACTTCTCTCTAAGTGTTTGGATTATACACTCGTGCCAAGTTGTTTCTTTTTATGTAAAGTAGAAAGCACGTTTCAGTCGACAACTTGGAAATGTTCTTTTAAAAGGAAAAGGGAAGAAATTCAAATTCGTTCAAATTGACAGAAAACAAGGAAGCCGGGAGGGAAGTGGATAATCGATATGTATTTTTAGATAAGCAATGTGTGCCCTCAGAATTTAGATGAAAATCTTTATTCCTATGACCTTTCCACCCAGTTACCAAGAAACCGAGTGGAGTCGTAAAATCTTTAGCATAATAAACGCTTATAGCTCTACTGCACGGGAAAACAAGTTGAATATTTTACATTTTCCTACTGAAATGCATTTGAAATAACCGAAACCATTTTGAGTGAGGGAAAATGCTAAGTTCGTTTCCTCGAAACACTGCGTTAAGGGGCTGCTGCGTTATTGCCGAGTGCCTTGTAGAATCGAGCAAATTCTTGTGACGAGTTTACTGTTTGTTTTTGAGGTAAAACTTAAATTTTAATATAGAATGTATTCAGAGGAGCGTGCACTGATCGATTATAGAAGTGTTGGAGGGTTCCAGTTAGGAAGTTTTCCTCTGCTTCGGTGAAGGATGTCGATAACTCGCAAGAAGATTGGAGGACAAAGGGAATGGAAGAGATAGGAAGAGGGAATGAGAATGAGATAAGGGAACCGGGGAGGGTTGGAAAACAGGAAAACAATCTCCGAGAATAGGTTTCCTAAAAAACACAACAAATTTCGCGAATGGAGTAAGAACGGAATAAGAAAGCAAAGGAACTTTTGAAATCCGAATATGTCCTAGAGTAATGTGCTTTTAAGGAGAGAAATTTTATTTCATTCAAGGCAGTTAGACTCGTGCTTTTCCACGTAATTTAAAACAATCTCGCAATATTTTATTCCTATGCAGATATAATCAAAGCGTCGGCGCAGAATAACGTCTTAAATTTATATTTTAAAAAAAAGTGTATATATGGTCTTAAGACAAATCAGGATGTCACATGCAATCGGATAGATTATTTAGAAATTTTTTGATAGGATAGATAAAATTAAAAAAAAATTTAAGGCACGGTGGTTATTCGGAAAGTAAGGTCCGTTTTGTAATAAAAACAAAACTACTATATATAGTTTCAAAATTTTTTCTTTACCATTTTCTATCTACCTTTAACTATTTTTCAACATAGTTTCCAAGTTTATTTAAGCACTTGTCCTAGCGCTCAATGTACTTCCGCACGATTAGTTCATTGAAGCTGCCGCCTGTGAAGAAATTCACGCAGTTTTCACTTGTGCATCGTCGCTGAAATGCAGGCTGCCGATGATCTCCTTTAGATACCGGAACAGGTGGTAGCCACTGAACGCGAGGTTCGAAGTGTTAGACAGGTGGTCAAGTTGTAATCAGATCTTTTGGGAATAACTTACAGTAGTTTTGTTTTTATTACAAAACGGGCCTTACTTTCCGAATAACCCTCTTAGTTATCAGTAAATTAGTTATTTCGCAACGAGAACTTTATTATTTTTATACAAATTATTTTAAAATTCTGTAAAACGACCTATTTATTTATTTATTTATTAAAACTTCAGTTGAGACAAAATATTGGATACGCCCCGAAATGCTTTTTGCTGCTGATTTGTGTGTGTATTTTTTCACCTATTAATTAACATCGTTCAGTATATTTGTACGCTTTGTACTGTGGTAATAATTGCGCAATTAAGTAATATATCAAACAAATAATAATGACCAGATTGAAGCGGATATAAATTACTATTTTCGCCAATTAATAAATATGCTTCCGGGAATGAACCATTTTGAAAATGGTTGAAATCGAAACAATGGCACGTGCTCTAACGGTACCCTTTTGACACCCTCAAATGTTTTCAATGCTAAAATATGGCATGTAATATATCAAACGACTTGGATTGATGTGTCATGAATGAATATAACGTAAAATTAATGATAGTCGAAGTTTGGTTCCAAGGAACCTGGTTTAGTGGAACCATTATGGCTCATTGGAACTTTCAATGCTAAAATATGGCATGTAATATATCAAAGGACTTGGAATGATGTGTCATGAATGAATATAACGTAAAATTAATGATAATCCAAAATGGTTCAAAGGTACGTGGTTAATGGATCATTATGGTCTATTAGAAGCTTACAATACGAGGGAAGCTCGTATTAACATAGGGAAGTTTAAAATATGGTTCCGCAAATGATTTAGTTTAACCTTTCGGTACTTGGTTATGTCATTCCTTAATGGTTTATTGAATATGTATTGTTCACTTACCTATTGAATTCGGGTTATATTGCTTGCTAACGATGGTCTCATATCAAATTAATGAAGATATACCTTTCTTTACGAGGTGCTTTTATTATTTAGTCCCAAGTATTTATTAGAAAAATTAAATATCATCGAAAAGTTAAAACATTCACTTCTTTAAATAAATCTAAATTATTAAAAGAGACGACTGACCGAATTATGTAGAGCTTTTGTTGATTAATGGTGTCTACTTGAGAGCTCTAGAAATATTAATTAATTCTGGAGATCCAGAGTAATAGAGAGCTCTGCTTCAGCAACATTATCACGACCTCATAAAAGAGAGAAAGAAAAGGAAAGAAAGAAGACTTTTCGATCTTTTCGTGTTGCTTTTCTTAGTGTATCCATCCCAAATCCCGAATGAAATTAACCCGAGATAGGTAATGAGATACGGTTAGTCCTTCATTAATTCGAGTAATTGCGTTCACTTAAGCATCGTTGAGTCCAATCAGAAGCCTCTGATGGCGGCATCGTCGACTTAAAGGGCCCCCGCTGATAACCCTCTGTTCATCAACTCCACTTTTAATCCTCCCCTCCCTCCCAATGCCTCCATTCTACCTATCAGCAGCAACATTCCTTAACACATGGAAGCAAGAGGAGGTAAAAAAAAAAAAAGCGCCAAAACCCTCTTCAGCTTATCTACTTAACATTTTTTTTAGATTTCATGAACGTTATTTGATGCGTTGAAAGATTTTAAGATTTCGTTGCTTTTCTCTTCAAAACTTGTGTCGTGTGTTCTTTTCATGCAAATAAAAGATTGAGAAGAACAAACCTGTGAAATATTAAGAAAACATCGCAAAAAATACGAGGCGTTTTGATCTTTTTAATCAAGGATTTTAACCGCTATACATCATTTATATTTTTCTAAACCTGTGAAATATTGAATGCACCTTTGTCTTTGCGTGTTAGCACTTAAGTTTGCCCGCTTGCAATTGTGTTGCATTGTTGTTAAATTTCATTGCTTTTATTATAAAGCAATAAGTAAGAAAAATAATAAAAATAAAAAGCATTAGATTATTGTTGTTACTGTTATTAAAATTACATCCTCTTGAGACTGAAGTAAGGACTAAGTGCCACGGTAGTTTTTGATTAGAAAGGCTATGGGTTGCAGTAACTGAATTAGCGTCCCTAACCTTGTTATAGCAAGAACCATGTTAGACGCGCTAATTGAGTTATTATAGACCATATCTACAAGATTGATGGGATAGTGATATCCCGTTCGAAACCTGAACTTAATCATTTTTAGCACATTTTCTATATATAGAAATGTGCTTATGTGATCGGTTTGTCCAGCTGTCCGTCCGTCCGTCTGTAGACAATCCCACAATTCATTGCGTTGCATGTATTGAATTGCATGTATTGCAATCTCACAATTCATTCAATCATGTCTTGAATTGCTGGAAGAAACGAATTATCCTCGCATTTGGTAAAACGCGTGTTGAGAACATGGGTTCGGTTCTGCGCGTGCTCTAAACATTAATGAGATGGTGTGCGTGCAGGATGCACGTGTTTGATGATTATTAAAAGGGCAGTTCGGTCCCTAAATCAAGAGAATTTTTTTATTCCTAAGGAGCTTAACATTTATTACGATAACTTGAAAATGAATTAACTTTTTCACAGTCTGTTTTCACCAATCCATTAAAATGGGACAGAGTACGCAGAAGTACGAACGTGAGATAGCAGGAATAAGTACGTGCTCTAATAGCACGTGCTTAAATAGTACCATTATGATACCCTCTTAAACATTTCCTATAACAAGATATGGCAAGTAATATATCAAACAAATTGTCACAACATATCATGAACGAATATAAAAGAGTAACTAGTGATAGCAAGTATCGGTCTAATGGCACGTGTACGTGCAAGGATGTCTCATGAATGAATATAACGGTATATAGTGATGTCTGAATTGTTTAGTAGTACGTGTTTTAATGGTACCAAGTGGTACCATTGGAACTTTCAATGCTAGGATATGGCATGTAATATATCAAACGACTCGTAACAAGGTGCCATGAGTGAATATCACGAGAAAATAATGATAATGGTTATTGGTTTACTAACACGTGCCCTAATGGTGCCCTATGAAACCATATGGTACCATTGGAATTTTCAATGCTAAGATATGGCATGTAATATATCAAACGACTCGTAATAACGTGCCATGAGTGAATATCACATGTAAATAATGATAATAGTTATTGGTTTAGTAGCACGTGCTCTAATGGTGCCCTATGATACCATATGGTAACCTTGGAACTTTCAATGCTAAGATATGGCATGTAATATATCAAACGACTCGTAACAACATGTAATGAGTGAATATCATGAGAAAGTAATGATAATTGTTATTGGTTTACTAGCACGTGCCCTAATGGTGCCCTATGAATCCATATGGTACCATTGGTAATTTCAATGCTAAGATATGGCATGTAATATATCAAACGACTCGTAACAACGTGCCATGAGTGACTATCACGAGAAAATAATGATAATGGTTAACAGTTTAGTAGCACGTGCCCTAATGGTACCCTATGAAACCATTGCAACTTTCAATGCTAAGATATGGCATGTAATATATCAAACGACTCGTAACAAGGTGCCATGACTGAATATCACGAGAAAATAATGATAATGGTTATTGGTTTAGTAGCACGTGCCCTAATGGTGCCCTATGATACCTAATGGTAACCTTGGAACTTTCAATGCTAAGATATGGCATGTATAATATCAAACGACTCGTAACAACGTGCCATGAGTGACTATCACGAGAACAGAATGATAATGGTTAACAGTTTAGTAGCACGTGCCCTAATGGTGCCCTATGATGCCATATGGTACCCTTGGAACTTTCAATGCTAAGATATGGCATGTAATATATCAAACGACTCGTAACAACATATAATGAGTGAATATCATGAGAAAATAATGATAATTGGTATTGGTTTAGTAGCACGTGCCCTAATGGTGCCCTATTAAACCATTGGAACTTTCAATGCTAAGATATGATATGTAATATATCAAACGACTCGTAACAACATGTAATGTGTGAATATCATGATTAAATAATGATAATTGTTTTTGGTTAAGTAGCAAGTGCCCTAATGGTGCCCTATGAAACCATATGGTACCATTGGAACTTTTAATGCTAAGATATGACATGTAATATATCAAACGACTCATAACAAGGTGCCATGAGTGAATATCACGAGAAAATAATGATAATGATTATTGGTTTAGTAGCACGTGCTCTAATGGTGCCCTATGGCATGATATGGTACCATTGGAAGTTTCAATTCTAACACATGGCATGTAATATATCAAACGACTCGTAACAACATGTAATGAGTGAATATCATGAGAAAATAATAATTGTTAATGGTTTAGTAGCACGTGCCCTAATGGTGCCATATGAAACCATTGGAACTTTCAATGCTAAGATATGGCATGTAATATATCAAACGACTCGTAACAACATGTAATGAGTGAATATCACGAGAAAATAATGATAATAGTTATTGGTTTAGTAGCACGTGCCCTAATGGTGCCCTATGGTACCATACGGTAACCTTGGAACTTTCAATGCTAAGATATGGCATGTAATATATCAAACGACTCGTAACAACGTGCCATGAGTGACTATCACGAGTAAATAATGATAGTGGCAATTGGTTTTGTAGCACGTGCCCTAATGGTACAACAGAATTTATAGAACTTTAATGCTAAGATATGGCGTGTAATATATCAACCAACTCCTTACGCGTTATTAGATCTTTTGTTATCCATAGCTTATTTGAATCAAGAGTATAGTACTCTTAGGCTTAATGGTATCTAAAACTCATTACTAATTAATTTAATAGTAGTTAATCGCTTGCTTCAATAAGACTTTAGTAATTTAATATGAAAATCTAATAGATGCTTACACATAACGCTTCAGCAATTGAGGCACACTTCGTTTAACATTATGTGAGAATTCTTACAAATTAAAGATTTTTTATTTTTTTAAGTGTATGAGGAATAACTTCACGCTCCATTTACCTTTCATTCTTCAAGTTTATTCTTTTAAATTCTCTCTATACGTTAGCCTATTTAAATAGTAATTTACAATTTAGTTTTCATATTTATTTATTTACTCTCAAGTGTTTTAAAATGTTGGTTAATTCTATATATCCATGTACGATGCTATAAATAGAAAATGTGCTCCCTTTATCCGCTTTGGCGGTAAAATCATTCTTGTTTGTAATAGGTGATGACCAATAGCGGCTCGGCTGGCATCACGACGTAAACATTTCTTACTTCCACGAAGTGATTAAAACTTTACTCACTTGCTTACTGCAATGACATCTTTAGCATTACATAAAACCATGTTTCGTTTTTATTTATTTTATTTGGTAAGAAATATTGGTTTGACATAAGTTAAACCCGGAAGTTAAAAAAATAGAATGAAAACACCGGAAATGACACTAGTAATGTTTGAGTATTGTTCCATTGATCAAGTTACGTGTTTTGAACAAGATATTATTCCAGTGGTCTAATTAAATCTATTGTATCAGTTCGTTGCATATCAAATGTCGGATTTCGAGGTGGGTTCCACGCTTCAGCATGGTTTCCACGTTTAGTAGCATGTACGCATAACAAAATGGTACATTCCCAGAGATAAACCTATTTTCCTGGACCAGCTGTCTGAAATTTGCATGTCTGCGATGATATTTAATAGCGTTTGAACCCAAGCGAATATAATGATGACTTCATACGAATTATGTGTGATAATGCATTACGAGTTCAAATGGAATCACACTGCATCCAACGCCTCTCGTAACATCAGTAAGGTATTCGGTGTGGACACTATAAACGAATGTACTGTCCAACGTTGGTTCCGAAAATTCCGGGCGGGAGTGACGAACCTGGCAAATGAGCCATGCGGCAGACCGCCCAAGGTGTTAAATGACGTTGATCTGAAGCGATCTGTGGAACAGGACCCGTCAAAATCTGTTCGGGACTTTGCAGGAGATCATGCTGTATCAGCGTCGACTGTCAGTAGACACCTTAGGACCATCGGTAAGGTGAAAAAGCAGGATAAATGGGTCCTACATGAACTTACGGAAAACCAAAAAGAGCGTCGGTTGGAGGTGTGTACGGAATTGCTTTTGCGCCATGAAGAAGCGGGGATTCTTGATCGCATTGTCACCTGCGACGAGAAGTGGCTCCTATACGACAATAGGAAACTGTCGTGAACTACATCGTATGTACACAAAACTGTGTCAGCAACAACCTGCACTTGTGTATCGGAAAGGCGTCCTTATGCTCATGGCAACGCACTTATGCATCCGTGCAGGCCCTAAAGGCTCTGGTCTACGAGGTGCTTCCACCCCCCCCCGTACTCTCCGGACCTCTCTCCTACCGACTACCATCTTTTCTAGAGCCTGGACAATTTTCTCCGGAGGAACACATTCCTACCCAAGCAGACATCGAAAACGCATTCCGGGAGTTTATTGAGTCCCATGACCATGGATTCTATCGGAGAGGGCTCTAGAAGCTGCCAAATCGTTGGCAACAATATTTGGATTGCAATGGGGGATATTTCGAATAGCACGTGTGAAGGTGTCCTTTCTAGAGGGCCATTAAAGATGACCTCTGCAATCCGACATTTGATATGCAACGACCTGATAGAAGGTGGGCAAAATCTTTATCGGTTCGAATCTTGAAAGTCCATTTGTATTTGTGTGAGCACGAACTGGTATGTGGTTCATCTCGGGCCGGTCCTAAGAAGTTCTTTCATGTTAATATTGCAAGAATTGAACCCAGAGTTGGTAGATCATTTGAATTCCATGCGTGATGATCGAGTCAAATTGATGGGCATGGTGTTATTATAAGCCAGGTTAACTCTTTTGTAATGTAAACTTAGGGACGGAAGACCAGTAAAGCGCGGTTACTCATTTGGAAATAATTGATAACGTTATTACTTGACTAATTTTGTCCTTACTTAGTGTCTAACTTGGCTCTCTGTGTTGCTTGACATGTACAGCGTGACAATTATTGAGCTATTTGAAATAAAAAATCAAATTTTCAAAATCTACTGAGTTCAAAAATTTTACTGAAATGATAAAAGTAACTAGAGATATTGGGATTTAGTTTATGACATGTTCGATATGCTTGCCACCAATGGCTCTGATGTGGCGCAGACGAAGAGCAAAATTCTGCAAAACTCGCTGAAGTGTCGAGACATCGATGCTTTCGATGACTTCCTGAATGGCTGTTTTGAGCTCAGCGATGGTTTTGGGGTAATTTGCGTAAACTTTGTCTTTAATGTTGCTCCACAAAAATGAGTCACAAGGGTTGAAATCAGGAGAATATGGCGGCCAAGCGATTCCCATTCCAGTGGCCTCTGGGTACCCCAAAGCCAGAATGCACTCTCCAAAATGCTCTTCCAGAACTTCAAACACTCTACAGGTCCGATGGGTAGAGTGAACCACATGAACCACATCTTTTCGAAATCTGGGTCACTTTGGATAATAGGTATGACACCATTTTCTAAAAATTTCAACGAAGAATGAACAACAATAACAACAATACGGGTACGCATGCTCAAAAAAAATCCGAACATGCCCTGCATTCATCCGCCGAGATTTAACTGAATCTCGCCAATTGTTCAAAAGTTATCCAGTTTTTATTTTTATATAGCTCCATAATTGTCACCCTGTATGTATCTTACTTAATAACACAGGATGTGTATAAAAGACTAAACCATCTATTACGGATAAAATGTCTATTACGGATAAAATACTTATGATAGAGAACTCTGCAATATACTAGTGCAAAGAAAAAGTCCCGATTCACGACGTACGCAATATTGTTAAAAATATGATTCGTACGAGTCATTTATATTGTCATATTATCTAAAAATATAAGGACAAAGTAAGTACCGTTCCTACCGCAGATACCAGTACCAACATACAACAAAAAATTTAGTTTTTCCCAAACTTTGTAGACACGCGAAATTGTTTATGTTGTGCCTTATTGAGGAATAACTGAGTTTTAAGAAATATGAAAGTATTAAAACTTTAATCCAGTTTCTTTAAAGAATCATAAAATATTGTCCACTAAAATATTCTCTATCTTCTCATCAAGTCAACTTCAAAATTTTTTGTCTTATCAGCTTTAAATGAATTTTGTGGTTTTTAACTTTGCTTTTTCCGGAATGTTCGCGTGGATTTCATATTTATACAAAAGGAAGTTCTAATAGCTGAAAAATTTTTCGACATTATTTTGTCACTTACACTAAAATCTGAAAGTTTTCTTTCACATATTGGCCGGCCAGGTGGCCGAGAGGGCTAGGGCGTAGGCTTTCTAGTTCTCGAGTCCGCCTGGGCGTGGGTTCGAATCCCGCCGTGGGCATGGATGTTTGTGTTTGTCCCGGGCTGCGTACTGTTATAACTTGTGTAAAAGGCGCAAAATGACCTTAGTAGTCGACGCCAAAATTTCTAACCAACCAACCTTTCACATATTGACTATCTAAAATATAATTTTTTTTCGAATGATAGCTGCTTGCTAATTTGCAACTTTTCCATAATATATCATTCTGTTATTTATGTTAAACAATATCAAATTCTAAATTAATTTAAGTAAGTTTGCAACCCCTTCTTGCATCGAAGTCACTGACAAATTATTCTCAGGCCTTCGTGATATTTCTTTGAAATTTAAGCTGGATATAAGATGAAAAGTGCACTTGATATTCCGCTTCACATGTACATGGTGCATTCATAAAACTGATTTTTTCCTGAGTATGAGGAGGGCGCGCAGACCGGTTCCACCGACAGGGTGAAGTAGTGGGGAATGTCAGCTAACCGACAGCACCAGCGGCAGTTACTTCCGAGACGCTGGAGTGAGCGGATCGCTAGTGGCGTGAGTGCGTTTCAGTGACCCCCGTCGAAAACTCGGAGTCGAAAATGCAGGGGTGTCCGGCGTTTGAAGGCTCGAGTCCGCTGCGTCCGCCAGGAGCTCAAAGACAATTGGATTCTTCATCACGACAATGCGCCCTCTCACATGTCGCTCGCCCTGAGACCTAACCTAACCTGACAATTTTTTTTGTTCTGAGACCAGTCTTGAAACTTTGTGAAAGCACCCTGTATACAGAAGGATATAGTGAATATTTACAAAGTGTGTTCAATCTGGTAGCCTTGCATCGCTACTATTGCTCTACATCTCAGTTTTCACTGCAACAGGCTGGAATGCAGAACACCAAGATCAATTCGTAACCACACCTGTTGACACGCCTTTCAAAGACCTTCCACTGTTCGCGGTCGTCTCTTTTCGAGGGCCCGTTTAAATAGGCCAAAGCCACTAAAAATCCATAGGCGATGCGTCTGGCAACTTGATGGGTATGTCGCTGAATGGAATGAAGCGGATTCTGGTGTCTTCTTGCTTGCGTTCCAGAAACAGGCGAGTTGATGCGGCGGTGTGACTCGACCTCTTGTCTTAGAGCAGCCATACCTTGTTTACTTCTTGCCCGTACAAACTGCTTGATGGTGTTGACTTTGGCCTTTGACTCAAGTTTGTGTAAAGTTAACTTGCCGTTGTAGCTGTATCCCGTCACGACCATGAAACACTTTGAATATATTTCCTTACATTCGCGGTATCATTTTCTGAAATCCTTAGAACCCTTTGGGCGGTAAAGAAAGACTCGGCCTTGTTGCAGTCACCTGAAAAAACATACGCATTTTATCTAGTGTGACCACGTATTTCCACTTTTCAACCGCCAGGTATCATTCATACGGTCTAAGGCAGTTGGTCCGTTGCTCTTGAATATGGCGCGGCAACAACTTCTGAACGTGGCCTTTGTGTCGCTTCTCCATTGTAAATCATAGTTGATAATTGTGTTTACCGTGCACATAGTGTCCCGTTGCAATGGCCCGTTGTGTTGGTGGGTTACATACGGTGACGAGTGCACGAGCTTTCCGGACATCAGGAGTACGGCTAGTGGATGGCCTCGAATTAGCCTGTTTTTTCCCTCAGGAATGGCGCCACTTCCAATATTATTTAGTACACTTGATATGTCTTTTTTAGAAACTATGAAGCCTCGCTTCTTGCATGCTTTTTTAATCCTGAAATAGCTGAATTTGACGTCGGAAAGGGCTGTTATGTAGCCCTTCCAATATTGTCAATTTTCGTTGGCATAACTCAATATTTTTAGCTTGCTGTTCGAGTATTAACTACTTTAATACCTGTCCTAGCAATACTCCATGTGATAGCTCACGTGAATGAACGTGCTTGCCACATTTAAATGTTCTTGTTGTTACTATAGATCCTTAACAACTCTCTGCAATGTTTAACAAATGAATATTTTTTTTAAAAAGTCTTTACATTCGCAGAATCTGTGCACCTGTTATCGATATTAGGTTCACTGTTATTTTTTGTTTCTCCGTGCTTTTGTGATATTAGAGGAAATGAAAACATTCTTTGAAAAAATGTTGAGATAATGAGATTTGCTACGTTTTCTTCTTATGACAAAGAAAAAATATCGACCATTGTGGCTTCAAAAAATCCGATTTGATGATGAGTGGCAAGCTTTGCAAACCTTTTGCCTCGATTGAATTTCCGTCTGTTTATAATTAATTTTCATTTCATTTCTACTTTTTTTTCGTTTGCGGATTCTTCTTCGAGCAATTGAATGTTGGGATATTTTTAAGTCAAAGAATAAAAATGAAATAATTAAAAAAATAAACTTTGGAGACTGGCAATTGAAGTAAAGGGGAAAGCGAAGAGACTAGAGAATCCTTTTGTGGCATCGATTGCGCTGCCGCCGTCGGGTCCCTTTCTCTTAAATGGGAGTCTAATTAAACGCATACTCTGGGGGTCTGAACATGAAGGGAAAAAATTTCACAGACAAAAGGGAGTTAGGAAAACGAGATAATTAAAGCCATGCAAACAAAAACAAAGAACAAATGCCATTTGGAAATGGAGATGGGGAATAGGAAGAAAAAGGACGAGGGGGGAGGGGTTGAATAAGACTTTTGCCTCTTCTCGGTTTCAAGAAGTTTGCGTGTTTGTTTTGAAAACAAAAATTTTTTCTCGTTTTGTGTGGCCTTTAAGATACTCTAAAGGAACCTGGAGCTTGGGTTTCTGTTTGGAATGAATCGTAAGTTCTATTGGAGATACGTTGGCTATATTTAATTTACTGTGTACGTAACATATAAACCGAGACTTTCAGAAGCAAAACTCGTATTGCCTAAAAAGCAGAGGTAAAACTTTATATAATCTATTCAAACTGAGAATCATCTCAAGACTCTCCTGAAATCGTCACGTAACTTTTGCTCTGAACAAATTAAAGAGGGCTAAGTACAGTCTTATAGCACAGAAAGAAACTAATCGAGGTAATCAGTTCGTCCGAAAAACTACAAGTAGCATTTTATGGAAGATTTACGTGGCTTTTATATGCAGAGTATACATATTACAGAGAATGTTTGCCAGTTTGTCTACGAGTCTTACTGGTTTTCATGAAGCATGACCTTTATCATGTGCTGGAAAAATTTACATGAACGTAGAAAGGATTTAGTGTGGCTTCACTGAAACAAGAATAAGACCTTCTTCTTGAAATGATAATATTGATGGAATAAATCTACCACTTGTATCCGAGCGTCCATGGAATGAAAGTATTAATAAATCTATTTCTTGGAAGAACTGTAGTCGATTAGAACATATTCCATAACAGTCCCTATTCTAGACTTGAATTTCACAATTAAGCTTCGGGCTGGATTCGAAATCATTTGTCCACTACAACTTGAATCTCTTGATCGCAGGTGTAACGCTCTACTTTTAAAGTTAGAGATTTCTGGCTCTAAGCACATTAGGCAAGTATCTCCAGAGGAAACCTTACAAGTTATCAGCTGTTGTGAACGTCGCATGATATTACACGGTCAACAACATTTTTGCTACTGGGGAAACTATAGGTGTTCTAGACTAATTTGTGTGCTGATTCCAAATCTGAACTCCAATTTTCTCTATCACGTCAGGATCTCGAGTTAATAGAAACTACCAATGTTTAAATTTGACATTATTTAGACAACTGAACCTTAAGCAATATTATTTTATTTAAACATTTAAAATGGTGTTAAACATAGCTTAGATTTCATAAAAATATGCCCATACAATAGATGAAGATAAAACATTTATTCAAAAAAGTTTTAAAGATTATCTCTGGCGTTTGTGCGTAGCATTAGTTTCCATGTTCAGAAACCAGCAACATTCACCCATCTTATTTGGATCGAAACTTTCTTGGTATCTTGTCTCCATTAAATTAATTTCTTGGTAAAATCTTTCACTGTAGTCGTCGCTAACAGCCTCTAAGTCCAGCGGGAAGAAGTCCGGATGACTGTGGAGAAAATGCATTTTTAGCGACATTCTACTGCCCATTTGCTTGTAAGTTATAAGCATATTGCCTATAACTAGCTCAACATACTGGAGAGATCTGTAATTTCCAAGAAAGTTCTTTACCACTAAGCTAAAAGCATTCCGAGCTGCTAACTCCAATTCATTTAATTTCAATCTGAACTCAGTGTCCCTCATCAGTTCACGAATCTGTGGCCCAATAAATACTCCAACTATTCATGATGATCCTAAAAATATTAACATGAATTTAGCATCATAATTAAATAAATTACAAGTAATCACTATAGTAGTTACTGTATAATATTTAAAGGTACAAATACAGCAGGATGGCAATAACTTTACATTCTGACGTGATAGTGAAATTTGGAGTTCAGATTTGGAATCAGCACACGCAAATTAGTCTAGAACACCTACATTTGTCAAAGTAGCTGACAAAAAGTATTTTTATGATGACCAGTGTTATCATTATTGTTAATTTGCCATTGGTTGCATGTCTTCCTTAAAGGACAATTCTACTGTCGCATTTAACTTCACTTAAAAGCATCATCAGTACATAAATTAATTAATGTATGTATTGTAGATGCTTAATCTTGTATGCAATATAGTAATTTACACAGTAAAGCAAAGCCTGTGGCTCTGTTAACGTCACGGCCTCATCCTATTGGAAATTGGATTCGGAATTTCGTTTTTTCACGCATTTAGGGTTCGAATTAAAACTTTTTAAATATGCCACAATATTGTAAATGCGCTAATCTTTCCATTTAAATAAAGTAGTGTTTGACCGTAGAGTTTTCCTTTAAACATGAATTGTTTGAATTGGGCAGGCTTGGATGTATCCATGTCGTAATACAGTTGGAAAAATGGGCCTCCTTTACCAAAGTGAAGTTTCTTGTTATTCGATCACTTTTTCTGCTTTTTCGTCCCCGTCACGCAGTATAATTTGTTGCCATAGGTTGCCATCCACTACAACGAATACTCAAGACTGCTTTGCTCGCAGTCTATTTTATTTGGATACATTTGATAATAAAATTGATAATAATAAATTTAAAAAATACAAGGGGTCCGAAAAGTTCTATTATAGGTGAAATCACAGAATTTGCTCAGTATCCTCCGTCGAATTCCAGACAGGTCTGTAGGCAGAATTTCAGGTTGTTTAACACGACATGGTGGGCCACATCGCGAGTCTTCACACTGTACACCTATGAGTTCAGTTATCTCCTTAATGAAGAGTCCATTGGATTCAAATTTGCGAACGTGGAACCCATTCATCAGGTCCTCTGCGGCAAAGATAGTGTTCAGGAAAGGTTTCTACCAGCCAGTGTCGTACGAAACGGATATTAGAATTTCGTTTATAATGCGAGACTTTTTGGACACCACCTGTGTGGATTGTGGAGTGCTAAAGTGACTAGGTTTGAGTAAAATTCGGAAACATCATTAAATTTAAATTTCATAAGCACCTAATTTACTCTCGGTTTATCCTCGTGTCATAGCAAATTTTATATTACTTGGCCCAGAATCCATCCTCGATTTATCCATGACATCGACTATATTCGACTATGTGCAGCAGGTTTTCAAAAATACTTTGATGAAAATATATAAAGTAATAAATAGCACGGGCGCCTAAGCGCTACTTTTCTCTATAGTCAGCACTTTTCGACCCTTTTGAAATCCCACTATTTAGAATTCTAAAGGGAGAAATGATAAAGGTTATAAAGTTGGAGGTGAGGGAATATATAACGAAATGAAACATGAATATGAAAGTGCCCTGCTTTTGTCTCTCTATTTTTTTTCTCTTTCCTCCTCTGCCTGACTGGCATTGTAATGTTCATTTAAGCAAAGTCTCTCAAACGGAGCGAGACTTTATGTCGGGGCGTTATCTCCTCCCGGACTGATAGTTTTTATCTTTACACTCGGAGATACTTCTTCTTCATAACTGGAGGAATGCAAAGAGAAAGGGAGACCGTCAGAGATGATCTTTATGATACGTAAACGTCATCGTAAATAGAGTCGTAAGCAACGATCTGTTGTCAAAAGTTCACGGACCGAGAAAAGCTTTTCAAAGAAGAGTACAACCTCACTAATACAAAGCTGAAAAATATAAAGAAAACAAAAAGGACTTTAAAATGAATTTAATACCTACTTTTGACATTATAAAATTGAACTTGTTTTAATGGAGGAAATAAACATAAATATTATTTTGAAGCTTGTATGACGCATCAAAATAGTGCCAGCTGCGGAGATGCGGGTTTAAGGTTTTATATTCATAATATCCATGCTGTCCAACATTGCTATAAACTTCAAACAACACATAATAATGTCCTGGATAAGCAATAAGGTAGAGTATTTATTAGCCGACATTTTTCGGTTTACACCATCTTCATAGGTTATACAGCTACAAAATTATTGAACACAAGCAATGGAATTTATAGTACATAGAGATTTGTGTCCACCAATCGGAGATATCTCTGATTGTTAGACTTACAAGCCATACCGGATGGAGAGCTTAAGATGACGTCATATCCTGTTAGTACCTCTGTCTTGGCATCCATTAATAATGTCCAGGATCAGATCTTTTTCAAAAGTAACCTGATTATTCAGTAACATCTTCGATAGTAGGTGATGCTTCCGTATCTCCAATGCCTCGTATACAAGAATTTCTTCTGGGTCTCTAACTTTCTTCGGTATGAATATAGCCGTGTCGATTGATATCATTCGGTGTCCTTTTTTAACCAGGTGGTCAGCGTAAACGGATTTTCCGTCATTGTTAATCCATGAAGGTCTATGTTCCTAAAACGTTCGATGAAACGGGCTTAAGGTTTTGTATTAAAAATATCGAATTACTATGCTAAATATAGTGAAGTGAATAATAATATTTGATAGATGTTAAGGTCTTCTTTTTTTTTTTTTTCAAAAAAAACGGGCCAAAAAGGTCACCCGGGCAATATTAATCCAAACACTTTAAATAACAAAACTTGTAACTCCATAAACCCTGTTAAGCGAATTATAATGTGTAGCGATTCTTGGGTGTCTTGTAAAAGCGCGACTTGTTTCTGGTCGTTTTCCATTTAGCGATTTTCATGCGTTATCCTGTCTCTGGCCTGATTTGAGTGGTCGAGTCATTTTGGAAAAAACCTCTTCAAACATCTGTCGGAACACTAAATACGGCAGCCTTGATTCTTCATTTGAATTGGCTAAAACCATTATCCAGAATGGCGAAATAGATTGCATTTTGAAAAAGATGTCTAAAAATCGCTTGGAAAACAAGCCTCGCCAGATTTTAAAGTCGCCTGAAAGATGCATGCGCCATAAAATCGCACTCAAAATTAGAAATTGTGGTTCAGATATACGAATTAAGTAAAACTCTTCGTCAAAAAAATAATGTTTCAAACATGGTTCTAAATCGGTTCAATTTCCATTTTAGTTAAGAAAATTTGAGCACAAACAAATTCCAAAGCTTTAATTTTGTCTTTGCTTCCCAGATGTAAGAGCCAACTCGAAAAAAATAAAGGCTCGATTTCATAAATATCGAATGTTTATTTAATAAGTAAGTTGAAATGATAAACGATGTCCCGTAAATAAGTAGGAAGACGAAACTCGTTCGAACTAAGTGGTGTGGAAAAGCTGGAATTTATTATTGCGAATCATTTCCATTCCCACTACCGGTAATCGATATCTCACCAGCTCTGTAATAAATGGCAGAGGAACTTTAAGGAAGTTGGCTGCCGACGAGATGAAACATTCCCTCAGATAGTAATCTCATGTCGAGGGAACACTTAGAAACAGTGAGCAAGAGCTGCAAATCAAATTCGGTGGAAAGTATAAGTCACGTGGTCGTCGCCTGCATCGATTTCGTGGAACCATGTCATGAATCTGGACTAAGACGACCAAAGGGGTTAAAGGATGGATGACGAAACGGGAGTGTTAATATCGTTAACACACATAAAAAAACTCGTATAAAAGACCGCTTCTAATACTTCGTTAACCCCGTTCCATTACCTCCTGTTTCTAATGTGAAAATATTTATTATTAAAGCCATTTTTAAGGGATATTTTACACTTATTGTATAGGGTGACGCAAAAACCGGAACTTAAAAAAAATCCAACAAAAAAACTTTCATTGACGGAAGTTGAACCATTAGAGCTGGTCTTTTAAGAGACAGTAATCCAATTTACCCGACTATTACGTCCTAAATAAAAAAAAAAAACACGTCGGAACACCCTCTGCACACTTTCCAAACTATCGTCGTTTTTGTAAAATATTTTTTTGGCGAAAAAACGGCTGTAATCCATTCCACAGGTCTATGATTACTAAGTCCTACAGTGTTACATCCGTATATGGTTGCCATTACGCATTTCAAAAGCTTCGTTTTTGTTTTTTTTAATCACCCCGAAATTGTATCTAAATAGATATAAAATGGCATTCTCTCCACAAATAATGTGTCTAGAAAGGTGGCTTGGCAGAGATTAGCAAAGGAAATATGTTAAGTGGTGGTCATAAACACGAGTGTTCTACTCGCAGAGATTATAATCTGACTTGTCCGACAAGGTGGACATATTGAACACGTCCTAAATATAGGTTAACCATATGCACATTCCTTTGAGGTTAGTAATACCAACTGTTATGAAATATTATGTATACTAAAAACTTTATAAGCCATTTGCAGTGTTTGTGGTTACACTCCTGTACTTCTTAATCCGCTTGTTTTCGATAATTTTGCTTCCCTGCAGAGCAACAAAAAAAAATATTCCGCATGATAGACAGCTTCCCTGCAGTGCCTAAATGTATGGCGTTTCAAATGCAGTGCATCATTCAAATTTTCTCTTTACGCTAAAATTGCAACTTAATGTGCATTCTAAAATATAATGTTTGTCTTATAGATTATTTCCATATCACATTAATGAATTATTTCCATTAAATATTTTGCCAATTCGTTACTTTAGGTTTTTTTGGGTTTTTTTTTTTTTTTTTTTTTTTTTTTTTTTACCATTGGCCTTCGGTTCGTCCTGATTGACCTATAAATTGAACTTGTTGTATCTGTATTCCTTGTATTCCGCTGAATGATGGCCACAAGGTGACCGACGGTGCATTAAAATTCTTTCTGTGTGAACAAGAGATGTTTATTTTTTTCTTCCTTTATTAACTACCCACAGTTACTTGGCATTTCATTAATGAACATTGGACCTTTTAGAACTGTGTTCGTTGTGCTGAAGGTTGTTGGTCGGGTTAATTAAGTGTAACAAAGTTTAAAATGCAGGTAAAAACTCCTTCTACATGTATCGAACTCGAAGGGAGAGAGAATTTATTTCGTCATAAAGAGAATTTATAATGAGGTGGAAAAAAAATTTGAAGAAACTACAAAATTATCAACAAAGAAATTTAATAATTAAAAAAAATCAGTTAATTTAAGTTTATGGAATTCTTTTGCCTCTTTGGCTTCAATGATTTAAACTCATCTAATAGTTCCCTCATCTAAAACTCCAGCGCCAAAATTGGTTAATTTTTCAGTTCTTACTTCCGTGGATATACAGAGTAGGTTTTAAATGCTGATTTCGATTGCACTCAACATTCACAAAACTAAAATTGCTTGTTTAGTAAATCAATATTTTTAATATTGTTTGATAATTTTGGTTAATTTAATAAAAACTAAGACTTACTGTAGCGCTTGATTACACATGGATTGTCGAAATCACTTTTCGCGCCAAATTCTTGTACGAAGACGATACTTCCGGTGCACAAAAATCGAAAACACATGTAAAGCTATAGAGTACCGTTCGATCTACAGAGAATTTCGTTATAAAGTGTTTTTACCAGTTGTAGAGTGAACTTTGATAATAATGTATTAAGAACATCGGGTATATTTGCTTTAAAATTTGACTTAACGATACTTATTTGATATTTATTCGTCTGCGCGTGAAAGAATTATTAATCAGCTACCCTCATGTTTAGCCATGTGTTTTGTATCATCTTCATTCATTTTCGGCCATGACGGTTCTGGGAGGAGAAGCTTCCCAATTAGTTTCAAGCATGGCGGTAGGTTTTGGAGTCTATCTTTAATACACGTCATTGCCTTGATTGCATGTCATCTTGTATACAACAACCAACTTAAGAAAGTTTAGCCTAGACGGCGTATCACGATAAATCATATACTATTTTTAAAGTACACCTAAATCAATGGAACTGTGAAAATCGCGTTAATTTTTTTTATAGTAGTGTTTGGGTTATGAGATAACAAATAAATATACAGAAGGCAGACAAAAATTCTGTTAATGTTAGTAAGACCTGTCGCATAAGTTTTCTTATATATTTTCTATGTATAGACACCGGGTTTATTATAGGTATAGATTTAGAGTGGGAATTGATAATATTTTACAGCGAAATCAGTCTAGGACAAACAAATGTCTATAATGATAAGCCTATCCATAGAAATATTTTTCACAGTTTTCGGCAGATTTTCTGTAATGGTAATATAAATTAAATTTGGTTTTAATTAGTCGACCACTCACAAAGGGTGGTGGCCTATGCATTCGGTGATGGCCTCAAATTTTTTTTTCTAAAATCGATTTAAAAACTCATGATTTGAGGAGATATGTTGAAATTAAAAAAATTTCCTTCCGTACTTACGGTATGTTACCGGCTTTTTGCAGCTAATTCCGTCGAAGCGGCAACAAAAAGCAGAACCAAATGAAATTAATATACTGTTAAAGGGTACTTTAAATCTGCTTTGACGTATTCTTTATGACAATCCATTGATTAAAGATATTAATTTTTTTCTAAAAATGAATAAATGGTTGAAGCATTCATATAAACATCCAAACGTATTAAATTTGAGATGTACGGCTCTTCTCTCTGAGACGAATAATTTTTACAAATAAATTGTTTGCATCCGATGAGCCAATGTTGAGTTATAAAGGTTTTCATCATCCCCCCCCCCCCCAAAAAAAAAGCCCCTTTCAAAAATGTTTTATTTTGATTTTTTTTTCTCTTTTCATGACAAAGTGGGAGGTTTGTCGAATGTCATTCCACCATTTCAGTTTATTTTTTTTAATGAAACTGTACAGAGTCCGTCAAAAAATGAAGAATACACGTTTATAAAAAAAAACCTGTATAAAATACATAAAGACCTCAAGGGATAAGACGTGGATTCTACATGCGTAAAAACAACGGCAGAAACCACAAGCCAGAAAATGTTCTGACAGGACTTCCTGCTCTCTTTTTTCTTCCCCACAGAAAATTCTCTTTTCTTTGTAAGCCATGACTCACTCGAACTCGAAAAAATCGGGAGTTTTCTGTCGGTTAGCAAGACGAAAGCAGGAATTGACATCAGAACATTTTCTGCCTTGTGGTTCCTGCCGTTGTTTTTACGCATTTGGAATCCACACCTAAGTCTGTCGGTTATAATGTGGTCTTCTTTGATCAGGGTTGTCTTCATTCAGTGTTTGGAAAAATCGTGGGCTGCAAACTTTTCATTTTGCTGTTATTGAAAAATCCTTAGTTAACATCTAATAAATTATATAGATTTTTTTTTTTGCGGAATCTTCATATATGCTTTATGAGAGTTTGGTAACGTGATATGTCCAAGAACTTTCAAAGCCATAGCGCCTATTTATACAATTTCTCCACATTCTATTTTCAACATAAATCGAATTTAGTCTAAATTACCATGCACAAACTACTTGCAAGCAGCTAATCATCAGTCGCTAATCTTCAGGAACTTGACAACCGTATTTCCGCGTTTATGTGTCATCTTTCTAATGTGTACATCCTATACGAATTCGTGGCAAATTTTTGCTGAAATTGGATAGATAAGAATTATCACTATCTGTCGCTTAGTTTTTGTGTTATGAATTGATTCACGGACATGAATAACCCTATATTAAAATTACGTAATATTAAAGTTGCCTTATTTTTTATAATTTTAAAAATTACAGTGTTTAATTTAATAGTTGATGAAATTTTAGCGAAATAATTTGAAAAATAAATAAACAAATTAATAATAAAAAATGGATGCCAATATTTGCTTGTAGGCTTCATTGGTGAGCATCATCCTATGAGGATTCAGGGATTTTGAGTTGACGTTTAATGACAAATTAATGTCATCGTGTGATTTGCGATGCAATTTCGACCGATTTATCATTTAGGAATAACTGTCAGTTAATTGTCATAAATAGTACACGTTTAATTAACTTCGTTTAAATAATAGATCGTAAATGTGAACGCACTTAATTATTAGAACGGGCGGAGAGGAGATGTGTTCGAGGTTGAAGGGGCCGCCGCTCATGCCGTTGCGCAGTTTCCCTTTGCAGTTATAGCTGCTTACGACCGAATGAATATTTGAATATTATTCGCTTTTAAAATTTAACAATAGAATTGAACTTTCTGTGGTTGATTGTAGATAACTAATAAGGAAGAAGCTATCAATGTTGTTGTTATTTAGAAGTAGAAATGGACTTGTGTTGTATAAGCATAGACAACAGATTGTTTTAGATGATTATAAAATGATGTGAATTGAAAAGTTGTTGCTACCTTTAATCAGCTTATTATTTAATTATCTTCCAAAATACATGAATGCCAAAATACTTTAAAGATATGTTGGAGCATTGACTCCAGTTTTTATAAAAAATGCCTCGTTTATTAGAAATTGCTATCTTTGGCCAGTTTATTTTGGTATACTCAACCCAAAACTGGCCATGATAACTCTAGGCTACACTGTCCTTTTCAGCATTTTGCGAAATGTACATTCGTGAACCAGATTAAAAATCTCATTTGTGGTTTCTGTTCTTATTTAGTTTGTTTGAACTATTTGTCCACAGTTTTGGGCAATATACCATGAGTTTTGTTAACGTTTCCTAGGTAATCTATCCCCTCATTACGACGATCATAGGTCGAAAGCTCTGTTCCTACTGATTGGTCAACTGTAGCCAGAGGCGTGAATCTGTGGCCAATGGTCCCGGTCATAGGCGCAAAAAATGAAATTTTTTTAACTGCAAAATATTTTATTAGGTGCTATTTTCTTTCCTGCTCATAGGCGCCAAAATTTCTCACTACCTTTCTGACTATAGATAGCAATGCAGTCTATTAACAATCTTAAGAAGATATTTTGCTTGGCATTTTTGTGCGGTAATGAAGCTTTTTTATGGAAAGCATTGTTTGCAAACAAGACAAACCTCAATTACAGATTTTTTCATAAGTTAATCTACTGTACCATATTGTATTGATTTATATTCGCATTGTATAAAATAATGTTTTATACGAGGGCGAGTCAAAAATTATCTACACTTTCGCCATAACACAACTTAAAGTTTATCATACAGTCTTCTGCGCATGCGTGCTTAGAGTTGGTACGACTACGGTCACGTGTGCGAAATTTGATACTGATCGCGTCATATGCTTTCTGGCTATAACTGTATAAACATGTTCGCTCTGCTAGCAGTTTGCACCAAGGAGGAATAACAAACAGCGATCCAATTTCTCTGGTTCAAACCATCAAGTTGAATTTTGAGGTGCTGGAACACCCTCCCTACAGCCCAGATCCTGCTCCCTCAGACTTTCAACTGTTTGGGCCACTTTTGCACGTCTAAGTCTATGGAAAATCGACGACCTCGCAAAGCATCCTTGAGCGGCCCAAGCAGATGAAAGTCTGAGGAAGCAAGATCTGGGTTGTAGGGAGGGTGTTCCAGCACCTCAAAATTCAACTTGATGGTTTGAACCAGAGAAATTGGATCGCTGTTTGTCATTCCTCCTTGGTGCAAACTGCTAGCGGAGCGGACATGTTTATACAGTTATAGCCAGAAAGCATATGATGCGATCAGTATCAAATTTCGCACACGTGACCGTAGTCGTACCAACTCTAAGCACGCATGCGCAGAAGATTGTATGATAACCTTGAAGTTGTGTTATGGCGAAAGTGTAGATAATTTTTGACTTGCCCTCGTTTCCATCATGTGCTACCACAGATACAAAACCAACTGCTGAAACTTCAATTTTAACTGCGGAAATCTCATAAACGGTTCGTTGTCCGAACCATGTTTATATGAACTTTTGTTTTCATCTCGCTGTGGGGAATCACCATCAGAAGTTTGTGACAAGGGTTTAGAAACACCCTGTATATTTCTGGGTCATCTACACGTTTTATCGGTAAGTTTTTGGCACTAAAATTTTTAATATATAGTCATGGCCAAAAGTATTGAGAACCAATAAATTTTGCACGTACGCAATAAATGCTGCAGAAAACAAAGCCTGTTGTTTGAATATTTAACGTATCGATATCGAGATTAAGGTTTAAGAACAATGATCTACCAAGTGGCTACCATCTGTTGCAGTAAAGTTACTCTTTTTAACATTTTTTTTTCGATTTGTTATCAGTTCGCTATTTTCGTTCGTTGTATACACATTCATTAATCTAGTGCGCTATTGGTGTTTTACGTTTTATTATCTTGATTCTAATACAATATTTCTAAAAGTCTGGATACTCACTAATAACCTGAAAATCTCATGGGTGCTCATTGTTTTTGGCCATGGCTGTATATATATATACAAGTAATAGAATCGTCGATGAATCGAAGAACAATCATTAACAACTTGCATGGTGGAAGTTAATTTTTTGTTACATTTTGCGTAGTTTGAAGTTTTAAATTTATCCGCGTGAATCCGTAAATGTAATTTACAAATTTTTCGTGAATCCATCAGAGATACTTTTTCTATCGCAGTCTCGATCTTAACTCTAGTGACGGTACAGAAGATAACTTTTTTTCTTTGGGACATATTTTCGGTTTTCTACATTAGAATCTTGGTGACACATCGCAAGAAGTTTCAAGTTCGATTGGCCTATTCTACCATCTAACAATATCAGTATTATGATTTCACATAAAAAATGTACGGCATTTACTAAAATACGATCTTTAACGTAGACAATGGTAATTTTGAGATGTATTATCTTTGCAGCTCCTGAGCAATATGTCCTTCTAGTTATTTATTTTTTATTTAAATTATAGAAACTGACATTTGTCTGTTTTTAAAAAATAAATAGAAATAGAAAATGAAAATGTGTTCTTACAGTCTGCTGTTATAAAATTTATGTTTTGATTCCAAGCTCTTGGCTTACCGTTCTGCCTTGAATTCACTTCCTTTTTGTTATATATTATGAATGTTGTTTACATGCTTCATTAAAAGCTTGCTACATAAAATTATATTCACAGACATAAACTTCTGCATTATTATAAATTATTAATTACACCTAAATAAATGTTTATATGAAGAAGACACAACCGGGCCCTAGATTTTGTTCATTGTTCTTGAACCTGAAGTCATTCCCTTTAACGAGGAACGTTTCTCACATAATTTAATACGTTACCGGCCGAGCGTAGTCCACTATGAAGTGTTCCTTTATGGGTTGGAGCAATTTTTCCCCCAGGAGTAAAATACCACCCCTTAGAGTATAAAAGGTAGAAGGGGGGGGGGGGATATGTGTGTTGAGGAATAGATAAAAATGAAGCCTTACAAATTGATTCGAGTCGTCGTAACAAAAGCAGTGCAGCCGCCTTACAATTACCGGACCAGGGAACCTAAGCCCTTCGAGTTAACGGAGCAGAAGATCTCATTGGAGGCTTAGAATATGTCTCTTGTCGTAAAGGCAGCTTCACCCAACGCCAGATGGGATTAAATTCTTAATGCAAAGGGAAATGCCGATTTCCTAAGTGCCTCCACTCTATGCTCTGCTTCTCTCCATCTGCTGCTGTTGCTGCTTACAACCTCCCTAACTCTAACTCCCTCCTCCTTCTATAATCTCTCAATCTCAAGCCTTATCTCTCCTTCCCTCTATATTGCTCGGAAGAGTTTTAAAAGGTCTCTCTTTAAGAGACACGTTTCCGAATGAATTTAGAAAATTAAAGGAAATTTTATAAATATACATTAATCCAATTAACGGTCTTTTTCAGAGTTCCCTCTAACTTTGGTAGCTAAGCTCTGTCACATTTAAAGGGATCTGGAGTACGATCTGATGGTTAAATATGCCAGATGGCCGAAAGTTATTAGACATTTTTTACGCCTAATCAAGGGAAACGGCTTAAAGAGAATGGATACTGGAATATTCTGTTTGAGCTGCTAGAATTTAAATGACAGGCCCATAAAAATTACTGTATACCTCTGTAAATATTACCCAGAATGCTTCTTTGGAGAAGATTTGAAATTAGACTTATTACATTAGTCCTAATAAGCTAATAATTAGATCTATTTAGTGCGCTTAAGCCGTTTTAATCGAAAATATATGAACTCATTCGAACCATACGATAAACTGTGCATTTTTGTAATATTGAAATCTAATATCAAGATTACTTCTAGCGAACAAGATGCAGACGAAATTTGCTTCATTTATTAATTTTTTACTGTTCACTTCTTATCATATTCATAATTCTGTGACAAATGAAGCTGGAGAGTACCTTCTTTGCATCAAATAAGCTAAACATCCCTAAGTGGAGTTCTAACCTAATTGAAGGAATATGGACAAATGAACTTAATAATTTGGCTAACATCCAATGAATCTGAATAATTATTATCAAATTTAATAATAAGTCATGAAAATGAACGGCTACAAGTTTATAATATATTTGCCTCATTATGTTTGACGTTTTATTTACACGTTTATTCATATAGGTGGAGCAGATTTCGCATGTTTATTTTAAACTTTAAAAGCAGGGCACTCATTTCGGATATTATTTTCTTAGTTCCAATACGGGAAAGTTTAAAGTTCTAAAAGCTCGCTTATAAGTTTCAGTTATTGCCATACACGGCCGCTGTTTCTTGTTTATAAAAAAATACGGACTTTGCAGAACTAATCTTTGTGTGTTGTATTTTTCTAAGTGTGAGAGCGGCCCGTTGTTGAACCGACGGGGGAATGAGGATTTTTTCAATTTAAAACTGAAAATTCTTAAAGATTGGCTCAAGATCGGTTCGTGAGATTTTAATCATACACTTTATTTCAGATGTTAAATTTTTTGATGAAAAATAGAAAAGAAAACTTCACAGTCAGATTCAAACAAGGAACCTTTGGCTAATAGCGACAACACACTAACTTATTGCCCCACTGCGGACATGAAAGCATGACACTATTTACATGTCCTTTGGGCTTGGTTAGAGCAGTCACCTAGTCCGCACGCTGGGACCATCTTTCCTAACGCCTAATATTCACTAAAGAATAGTTTAAGTGGGTCAGTGAGGTTTACATCGTCTTTTATGTCCGCAGTGGCGCAATTGGTTAGCGCGTCGGTGGCATTAGTCGAAGACTCCTGGTTCGAATCCAAGCTGTGAAATTTTATTTCCCATTTTTCATCAATAATGGAAATTCTGTTGATACAGGTTATGCTTCGCTTATTATGAAAATCGTGTTTAATTATATTAGATTAACAAATATTAAATTCGACATTAGGACATGAAGCCACATTTCCTAATAAAAACGATCTTTGACTTCACTCGCTATAAAATGCAACTTACCTACGTAAGGCCTCATTTGATCCTTATATATTGTTAGCTTTAAATGGATTCGAACCAGGAACCTCGACTGTCATGGTCGCAGAAATTTTCAAGGTCGCAGAATTTTTTCATCCATTTTTCTAATTATCATTTACCTGATGTTTGGAATTTGCTCCAGTTTAATTTCTTTATTTCTTATTGTGAGCTTTAAGTTTCACGCATTGTTCGAGAGACTGATTGGATTAACTGCTGATACTAATTTTATCATTAACTGCTATATATGTGAATTGTATAGGTCCAGAATAAATTTTATTGATTTTTTTCTGACTTTGTACAGCGTATGTGTATATAAAATGATGGCGAGCGACATTGGGGTTTGAAGAGCGCAATCAATAGAGAAAACTTTGCTTGTGCGTTACGTGACAGGGCGATCATGCTTCTGTTCATTCGATTTCGAATGTCACCGTGGCTGTGTCAAAGGCTATCAGCAAGTAATCATTGTCCAAATAAGCCGCTGATTGTTGACAGAATGGAAACAGAGAGAGAGAGAGAGAAAGAGAGAGAGAGATAGAAAGAGAGGAAGGGAACAATTTGATGGCGTATACGTTCACCATTAAGGCAAAAGGAAAAAAATGTCAAAAGCTTACAAGCGTGTTCATTCTATTTTCCTGGCACCTTCATCTGTTCCAAAATCGTTTTCTAGAGAATTTCGAAGTGCTTTCTATTTTTTGGGCTTTAAGGTGGATCCTTTGTTGCAAATTTAAAATATTAAACTGCGCAAACTTGGGTTTTAGTTTCATAAACGTTTTACTCTTTTTGGGTGTTTTTTCATACGATTGAGTTACCAAATTTAATTAGGCTTTTCATTTGAGATGGATAGTAGTTCACAGCAGACGACAAATGGTAGTAGTTTTAAGATTATTCTGTACGAGTAAAGAAATATAGAGTGATTATTGTGCATAATGAATAAGCACAGAGAATTGAAATTAAGTTTTTGAAAAAAAATCATAAGATGAAAACGGCCATTCTGTACTACAGTTGCTGAGCATACAAAGGACTATCAAAAAGTTCTCGGAATTGACAGTATGCACATCGCGGCCTTAATCCCCTTCAAAGTATTTTGCTTGGGCACACATACACTTGCTCCAATGAGGCTGCCCGTGCGAACTCTTCCTTTGGAATGGACTTGAGACTGGCTGTCGCTCTTGCTTCGATCTCTTTTTTTGACACAAAACGTGACTCCGTAGTCCCATTTTCAATCTATTGAAAAGCTGGAAGTCGCAGGGGGCAAGGTCTGGGGAGTACGGGGGTTGGGGCAGCACTGTTTTTTTTTCACTGTGCCAAGAACTTGATGTTTGCTCTCTGCTCAAACTGTGATTTCGCACCAACATGTGTTAAACCCTCTTACAAGCACACGCTGCAGTTCCCGAATGACAAGTCCGAACACGATGCAACCACACTTTTTGCGCGCTTGAAATGTAGAGGGCGCTGATTACAGAGCGGTATTTTCCAGAATTACGGCGCTCACCGGCCAGACTACAATGCCGGGAACTTTTTGATAGTCCCTTGTAGACTATGTTCATGAACATACACTTGACACAGTACTAAATGTTTTAACAATCATCAATTCTTTAACAATGAAAACCAAAAATCCAAATAACAATTCTTTAGTGATTCGGATATACATTTCGGGGGTTAGCTTCTTTCATCAGCGAATAACAAGTAACTAGAAAAAATACTTCTGACGTTATTTTCGCTTCCTGTAATAAATTCTATCTAGGCCAGTCGAAACGAGCAGTAGAGAAGAGAATTATGAACAAGTACGAGATCCTGTTAAATTTGGAGTGTCAAGTTTCGCTGACCTTAATACTGAGAGAAGGATATTCTTTTAGTGGAAACTTATTTGAAGTTCTACATACTAACAAAGATGCGAAGTGAAGTTTCTTGGAGTCCCTGAAAATTGTTAAAGGGTGGCCTTTGAATCAGCTGCTGAATAGCGACTTATGAACTATGTTAGTGTTTATTAGGTACCCTTATCTAAAAACATAAAGTGATCCTCTCTTGTTAACTTAGTGTCCACAGTTTTGGCTGTTTTCATATTTTATTGCTAGTGATCCTTTTTATTTATTGGCCTGTAATTTTTCCCGCTATTGGCTTATAGTTTCTTGATGCTGTAATTTCATTGGCCAGTAAGTTTCTCTCTTCTGTATAAATTTTGGACTTTCTTGTTGCTTGTTATTCGCTGATGAAGGAGGCATAGTCTTCGAAATGTACATCCGAATCGTTAAAGAATTTCTGCATTTTTCTTCGTTTTATTGCTCTTGTACTTTATTCAGTTTTTAGGCTTACGTTATTAATCATTTAACAATTTAATTCAACGGTTGTATAAATTAATTACCGTCGGTGGTACCGTTGACAGAATCTGAGTAGTTCGGCAATACCAGTCAGTACACTTACAACACATTTTCAGATTCGGTCTAACGGTTGTCTACACGTAGTCGCTCATGTATTGAAGTAGCGATCCCAATGGTCGACATATTTCTGTAGATTTTCCGAAAAGAAACTGTCTGTAACCGAAAGGATTCCTTAACGGAGGTGTAATGCCGCCTCTTTAAATCGCTACAGAAAAAGAGGTCTGGACTGTAGGAGAGCAGAAATATTGGAAGAAGTTCGTATTGTGTATGCTGTGTGAAAGTTGGCATTATGGTGAAGCAAGTCAAAGCCACGGGGCAAGTTTCCCATCTACTATCTTTCCCATCTGACATTTACTATCCATCGCGTCAAGCATTCGAGTAGCCCATTGCACAGTCTGTGTTGCATTTGAACGATCCTTTTATTAAGCACCACATTTTCAATGGATATCAAGTGTAAAATTAAAGACCAGACTAAAATTTTTCGTTATTTTCTCAGGATAAAATTTGTATTAAAAGCCCAGCATTTCGTATTCATACAGTTTCAGAAGGCATTTTACGACAGTCCCTGTACGTTGTAATAAAAAAAAACATAATCGAGCTAATAATAATAAAGGAGGCATGTGTTTGAGGTAACAAGAAGAGGAAGCATGTGTTTTCAGTTTTCATCTAAAAGATTGTTAGCGCGCTCCATATACTTTAACATTGAAATGATCTCTAACGAAACTAATTCTCGTCCTTAATTAATGAAAAAATGAAGAAGCTTCTTGAACAGAAAGAATCTATTCTGGGTCTCTGAATGTTAGAAAAAATTATATTTGAATAGAATGTTAATTAGCGTTCCAGCTTTAATTACGGCTTCTCCTATCAAGGAGACTTTTTCTCTTCAAGAAAAGTACACGCTGTACGTTTCGGATAAAAATTAATTAACATCGCCAGCTCACTCAGTGAACATTCTGTGGGGCAGGTGAGAATTTTTTCGTTTTTATTCAAGTTGCATTTTTGTCCACGGGGATCGAAATCGCCGACTTTTAAGAGCCACGGCAAAGTCCTCCGCTCGTTGTGTGAGTCCTTAAATCTACTTAGCAAAAGGGGGGGGGGGGGCCTAGCGGAGGGGCCTAGGCGCTGCTGGTCCTGGATGTTTGTGTGTGGAAAGTGCCATGCAAATGAAGCTCGAATGTAATGAGAGAACCCGCAGAGATCCATTGTGTCCACGCCTTGGTAGGAACCTTTTCCCTTTGCTTTGGGATTTGTAAATATACGGCGCTTTAAAGAGGAAGCTGTGCAAATGAAGTTGCTCTCCCTGTTTTCCTCCTTTCTATTTCCACATTTGCTTTGAAGGAATGGCTTTTTTTTTTCATGGTCTGTCTTGCTTTGCCAAAGTGCATTATTAAAATTCACTTCTGCTCATTAGGTGTAACTGGGTTGCTCCCTTAAGTTCATAAGAATGTTAAAATCTTAATAAATTAAAATTCATATTTTAAACGCGTAACAACACGGCGTGTTGCAAAAATCTCGTCTTCAGCAATCTGTTCTCGGTTCTTCATTGAGAGAATGTATAATGTATTTAATTTTAAGAATTTATACTAAATTGTCGGGTACAAAATGTATCTTATTTTTAAGATAAATTTGCCCAATTGAGTCATATTTCACGCTACTCGTTCATAATTGAGTTAACATTTTCACCATTCGTTTTTTTTTTTTTTACTTGGTAACATAACATTAGATATAAACAGAAACTCCCATCTCCGCCTTAATTCTATGCCTTATTTTAATGACATTATTTCCATGTTCACTTTTATAGCTTTTGGCAGGAGTAACTTTAAAATAAACATGAATTTCCAGTTTATGTAAAAGTTACTAAGCATAAGATAAAGAGTAACTTTACAAGTAAATACTACTGTTTTAAATATTTTTTTCTCTTTTAATATCCATGAAACAAAATATATACTGATATTGACTTAAGCATGGAGTTTTAGTGAGCAAAAAAGCTAAAATAGGCGGAAAAGGCTTTAATATATGATAAACTTCAGACTATGTAGTGGTAGTTAAAATAATATTAACACATACCGACCAGAAGTTTCGAGGTCGATGGATAGGTCACGGTTGACCATTGCCTCGTGGCCTCCACACATACCTGATTTGATTCTCTGATTTCTGATTATGGTGAATGAGTTAGTGTGTGAGAAAATCCAACCTTGTTATCACAAAGGGCCAATTTCCCTTTCAAGAAGAATCTATCACGTGACATTAACCCTCCATACAAATAATGGGTTAATCGATGAAATGCCATCAATACAGGACTAGTGAGCTCATGGAAATATGTAATGCAGTAGTAAACAGAAATATTAAATATAAAATACTTAAATGACTACCAGGCCAAACGAACTCTCTTTCAGATTGAATGACCGGTCAATTGCGAAAGTGGTGGCGGTGAAAAGTGACCTGCGAGCCACAGGTTATGCATCATTGATCTATTCTCTCTGATCAATGATCATATGTCTGTTATTAAATGACACTGTTGCTCGTGGTTTTTGTGTGTTGAAGACCATGGAGACCGTTCTATAAATATTCTTGTATATTTTGTGAATACATGGTTTTTGACACTTAGGTGTTTTCAGAATTTTGACTATCTGTTTAAAATAAATAAATCAAAAGACTAATTTTTTTCTAGAAAATTCGGGTATCCACAGTTTTAAGTGATTGCATCTTGCCTCTACAAGGCGGAAAAAAACGATGTTACATTTTTAAACATCTATTCCGGATAAAATACTTATGATGCAGGATATGGCGCAAGGCAGATATAACAAAAAAGTCATCACATTTCAAAAATCTATATATTTAAAAAAAAAAAATGAAGATATAGAGATGGGCGACATATTGATATGTTTGTAATAATCTAAAGTTTTCTTCCTCCTGCTGCACGACACACAACTAGCCGATAATCAAATTTTTTCATACCTCCTGAAGCATATCTGGAGTCACTTCATGATTGGCGGCTGTTATTTGAGTTTTTAGCTCCTCCAGATTTGCCGGAAAGGGGGCACATGAACACGGAGGTATCCCCACAAGAAGCCACAAACAGTGAGGTGGCCACAAAAAGGCTGTGTTATGCGTTCGCCATCTTGACAGTAACTGACAGGACCTCCCTGCGTCTTCCAGGTGCACCCTAGAGACCACTACCGGCATTGAACCAAAATTTGACGTTCCCCTCTTTCTAATGGTTGCTCAGCTATTTACTATTGAAATGTGATGAACCTTTATGTTATATCCTGTATTTCAATATTCTCCAAAATATTTTGTTAAATTTAACGATTTGGAGATATTAAAAAATTTGTGTAGAGTCCATAAACAAATTCTTGCCATACAGGCGGCAACATACCAGACTTCAATGGCAATATGGTTTTGTAATACCTGTTTTATTTTTAGCACATTTTCTATATATAGAAATGTGCTTATGTTATCGGTTTGTCCGTCCATCCGTCCGTCTGTAGACAATCCCACAATTCATTGCGTTGCATGTATTGAATTGCATGTATAGCAATCTCACAATTCATTCAATCATGTCTTGAATTGCTGGAAGAAACGAATTATCCTCGCATTTGGTAAAACGCGTGTTGAGAACAAGGATTCGGCTCTGCGCGTACTCTAAACGTTAATGAGATGGTGTGCGTGCAGGATGCACGTGTTTGACGATTATTGAAAGGGCAGTTCGGTCCCTAAATCAAGAGAATTTTTTTATTCCTAGGGAGCTTAGCATTTATTACGATAACTTGAAAACGAATTAACTTTTTCACAGTCTGCTTTCACCAATCCATTAAAATGGGACAGAGTACGCAGAAGTACGAACGTGAGATAGCCGGAATAAGTACGTGCTCTAATAGCCTCTGATACCCTCTTAAACATTTCCTATAACAAGATATTGCATGTAATATATCAAAAAAATTGTCACAACATATCATGAACGAATATATAAGAGTAACTAGTGAGAGCAAGTATCGGTCTAATGGCACGTGTACGTGCAAGGATGTCTCATGAAAGAATATAACGGTATATAATGATGTCTGAATTGTTTAGTAGTACGTATTTTAATGGTACCAAGTGGTACCATTGGAACTTTCAATGCTAAGATATGGCATGTAATATATCAAACAACTCGTAATAACGTGCCATGAGTGAATATCACGTGTAAATAATGATAATGGTTATTGGATTAGTAGCACGTGCCCTGATGGTGCCATATGATGCCATATGGTACCATTGGAACTTTCAATGCTAAGATATGGCATGTAATATATCAAACGACTCGTAACAAGGTGCCATGAGTGAATATCACGAGAAAATAATGATAATGGTTATTGGTTTAGTAGCACGTGCCCTAATGGTGCCCTATGATGCCATATGGTACCCTTGGAACTTTCAATGCTAAGATATGGCATGTAAT
>JAHWFO010018671.1:1682326-1738865 GCA_023313115.1 Rhysida immarginata | reverse complement strand
AGTGACTATCACGAGAAAATAATGATAATGGTTATTGGTTTACTAGCGCGTGCCCTGATGGTGCTCTATGATACCATATGGTATCATTGGAACTTTCAATGCTAAGATATGGCATGTAATATATCAAACAACTCGTTACAACGTGCCATGAGTAAATATCACGTGTAATTAATGATAATTGTATTGGTTTAGTAGCACCTGCCTTAAAGGTGCCATATGGTATAAAAGGTGCCATATGGTAAATAATGATAGTGGCAATTGGTTTTATAGCACGTGCCCTAATGGTACAGTACAGAATTTATAGAACTTTCAATGCTAAGATATGGCGTGTAATATATCAACCAACTCCTTACGCGTTATTAGATCTTTTGTTATCCATAGCTTATTTGAATCAAGAGCATAGTGCTCTTAGGCTTAATGGTATCCAAAATTCATTACTAATTAATTTAATAGTAGTTAATTGCTTGCTTCAGTAGTAGATGATAACGTAGAAAGACTTTAGTAATTTAATATGAAAATCTAATAGATGCTTACACATAACGCTTCAGCAATTGTGGCTCACTTCATTTAACATTATGTGAGAATTCTTACAAATTAAAGAACTTTTATTTTTTTAAATGTATGAGGAATAACTTCACTCTCCATTTACCTTTCATTCTTCAAGTTTATTCTTTTAAATTCTTTCTATATATTAGCCTATTTAAATAGTAACTTACAATTTAGTTTTCATATTTATTTATTTACTCTCAAGTGTTTTAAAATGTTGGTTAATGCTATAACTAGAAAATGTGCTCCCTTTATCCGCTTTGGCGGTAAAATCATTCTTGTTTTCTTTAGCACTGTCTATGGCCACCCCTGCCGAAACATCTGACAGAAATACGAAGTCACAAAACTAGTGTGAATTCTTTTAAGTGTACATCGTGAATTCTATACTCCATTCAGCAATTAATTACCTACTCATAAGCAAATTTACCAGTAGAAGATGGTTCACACTTCACAAACTGTAGCATAAGATACTTCTCTTGTGGAGTCGCTGTAAACAAGGAAAAGCGTTGCCATGCGAATGGTATCTAGGTGGATTTTTAGAATTTTGAACCTTACTTTCTCCAGTGTTGTGCGGATTTTGTTATTGTCTCTTAAATGTACATGAATGAAATACCTCTTATCACAAAAGTACATCCGAGATATGGAACGCCGCATATGTATTTCGCAAGGTTGAGACTAACCATGAAATTTATCAAACAATATACATTAGGGTACTAAAAGTGAAGATCGGGGTGAATGTTAAAAAAATTCTCATTTCAAAGTTAATCAGCTCAACTGAAGGAGCCAATCAGAAAAGACATACGAAGAACACGAGAGAAAATTCTAGAAAGAAAACTAAACCCCACAAGAGAAAAATTCCAGAAACTGGATGAGGAAAACTGAATTAAGATTGAATGAATCCCAACTAGAACAGACCCCTTGTCAGCATTTAATAACTTATTAGGATCTGTTATGGATTTCAATGATCTCAAAGCTGTTTAATTGATTTCTTTATTTCGACAGACTTAAGTTAAAATTAGCTACGGTATACTAAATTAATACCTTGATTTGCTCCAAAAATGTTTGGCTTCTTCTTTTGAATCATTTACTCCGATCCTCTCTTTTAGTATTCTAATGTATCAGGACATTGCATATCAGACGTCAGACTGCAGAGGTCATCTTTAATGGCCCTCTAGGAAGGACACCTTCACACATTGCAATCCAAACAGTTGCAACGATTTGGCAGCTTCTCGAGCCCTCTCCGATAGAATCCATGGTCACGGGACTCAATAAACTCCCGGAATGCGTTTTCGATGTCTGCTTGGCTAGGAATGTTTTCCTCCGGAGAAAATTGTCCAGGCTCTGGAAAAGATGGTAGTCGGTAGGGGAGAGGTCCGGAGAGTACGGGGGGGGGGCACCTCGTAGTCCAGAGCCTGTAGCACTTGCACGGTCGTTCCTGCAACGTGCGGACGACTTTGCGATGCACAAGTGCAAGTTGTTGCTGACAGTTTTGTATGCATACGATGCAGTTCACGACAGTCGCAGCGGTGATCGTCTCCCCCTGCTGTAGGAAGCTGTAATACACTACACCACGAATGGTTTTCCGTAAGTTCAAGTAGGACCCATTTGTCCTGCTTTTTCACCAGCATGATCCCCCTGCAAGGTTCCGAACAGTGTTTGACGGGTCCTCTTCCACAGATCGCTTCAGATCAGCGTCATTCAACACGTTGGGCGTTCTGCCGCCCGGAATTTTCGGAACCAACTTTGGACACTACGTTCGTTTATGGTGCCTACCTTATTGATGTTTCGATAGGCGTTTGATGCAGTGTGATTCAACCAGAACTCGTAATGCATTATCACACGTAATTCGTATGAAGTCATGACTATCTTCGCTTGGGTTCAAACGCTATTAAATATCATCGCATACATGCAAATTTCAAGCAGCTGGTCGCTGATAGGTTTATCTCTGAGAATGTCCCACTTTGTTATGGGTACTTACTACTACAGGTGGAAACCGTGCTGAAACGCGGAACCCACTTCGAAATCCGACATTTGATATGCAACGACCTAATATATTGATAAAGAAATTTTATGGGTAGTCTTAATTTTGCCGTTAAGAATTAATGTGTCCGGCATAGCCTTCAAATTATGTGTATCCGACGTTCTTTATCTCGGATGTTCTATTGTGATAAGAGGTTTTTCCTTCATACACTGGTTTGCAATGAAATTGCCCCACCAACAAGGAGTTATCCGACCTTATCCATATTTAGTGGGGGGGGGGGGGGTTCGTCTCCCTCCGACTAGTAAACGATTAGATACACGCTCATGGGACATGACCATTTGGATTGATACAGGTTGTCCGGGTGCCTGTATTGGCTCATCAGTTGACATCTGTGCGAGACCTTCCATGCAGTAGGAAGGAAGCAACTGCCTCGTGAACGTACAGTATTGTAAATCAGCACAACGCTCTTAATGCCGCGACGACGACAACGACAGCCGTTCACGCAATTAACGGACTTTGAACTCGCGATTGCTGTCCATGTGTCGCGGGACCGATAGGCGGGACGATGTTGGAGGCAATGGCGAGAGGAAGGCACACATTCCAGAAGACCAGGCTCTGGAGCCCGGAGAAGCACGTCAGCTCGTATCGATAGGAGGATACTGCGAACAGCGCTAGCGGATAGAAACCATCACAAGTGCACGTCTTGGCTCCATAACGAAATAAAGGTGGTTCAGATGTATCTGTTGCTGTATACCTACTTTTGGCTCATTCGGGTAACTCCTTGTGGGTGGGGCAATTTCATTGCAAAGCAGTGTATATAGGCAATTCCACGCCCAAGTTCCTTCTTAGTTTTTCATTGTCTTTTATAGTTGTTTGAAATAAATATTTGATATCTTCTGCATCTTTTTGAACTACCCTGTATAATGTATGAACTACAGAGTAAGAATCTCTTTTACGAATTCAGTGCCATCTTTTAGACGTGAGTGGCATAAATTCTGTCAATATTTTAACGAGATATTATTATGTTTCTCTTTTGTTTCCTTCCCGAATTTTATTTTCAGTTTTTGTGATATTTTCCTTTGACATTTTTTACCATTTCGTTTTTCTGTGTTTCGCTCTGGGAACGGCAACTCGGCTTTAAGGCTATCGAAGATTTTTAAGCATGCAAAAACTGATGCATATTTCATAAACGTTTTGGAGTTTCTTTCCTCTGCTGCTGGGAAAATGAAGGGGGAAAAGGGAAAAATCTGTCGAGGCAAGGAAAGGAAAGGATGAAGGCAAAAAATAGGTTTATGGAAAACATGGCGTTTCTTGCAGTAAGTAACTCGGCCTGAATTCGTGATGGACTTGGATAGGTTCTGATTTGCAAACTTGGTCATAGTCGAGTATTTTCGATGAAAACTTTTAAGCTGCTTTCCTTCTAAGTGATGTTTAAACTAGAAATATTTAAGAGAAAACAGAAAATTGAAACCGTAAGGACGTGCACAGCCGCAAAATTTTACCGAAAGTAAAGTGCATTAAGGAATCCATTTGGAGTTGCAATATATATATATATATATATATATATAAGCCTTAATGGCTATTAAAAATCACTTGTTCAGCGGGATTTTCAGCTCGAAATAGATTTCGAATGGTTTGTTGTACGATTTAACGACTCATTCGGCCGTTATCATTCAAAACAATGACATCCTGATAGGAGAATCAGGAAATTGTCATTGGTGCATTTTGGAGAGATTACACCAAATATATGAGGTTTCGAAAAGCCCCAATGTGCTGTATATAAATCAACCTATTTGAATGAATGATATCTGCAAATAAATCTATTGAAACGATCAGGAAATCAAATTATTCTGCGCACGGAAATTTATTTAAAATTCAAACGAGGGCAATTTTCACAACCATTTATAAAGTTTGTTTGTCAAAAACAGATATTAAATTTTCATCCACGTGTGTCTTGATCACTTTCACTCATTTACGTCATTTTATTGTGAATAGCAATGGGATTTGCAAATTTGAAGATCGTTTTTCTCTGTAGTTTCTTAGGTTATTGGCGAATTTATTTATAAAATTTTATGATTCTTAATGAAGATGGGGCATATTCAGAAATTTATTAATATAAAATTAATTAAAATAATCTAGAAATAGAAGTTCCTCGAAAATTTGAAGATCTTGAACTACGAGGGTCATACTGAAAGTTTTGAGCAAGAGCTTTTTAAAAATCAGAATTTATTGATAGAGTAGAGATAAGTATAGGACCTTAATCTGGAAACTTTTCTTCGCATTTCAACATAATCTTAATTTCTCTACATGCATTTTCCCATCGTTCTGCAAGCCTGAAATTCTCTTGCGGTAGAACTCTGTTCCAGCTGGCCGAAGACACTCTTCCAAATATTGCTTCGATTTCAGAGGCTGTGAAATTCGATTTTACACCATCAATAAGCTTAAGCTACAAAGAGTATTGGAACAAAATATAGAAATATATAGTACAACGGGAGAAGATGACTCGAGTAAGGTCTCTATTTTAAATCCGGGTGTAAATCCGCTCAACAGATTGATTCCGGTTGGTGGATAATCTTCTCCCGTTGTACAATACATTTCTGTATTCTTTGTAGCTATATGCCCGTTCTGGACTTCTGTTTTATTTTTTCGCAATCTTTAATACATACTATATTAAAAATTGTGGCTCAAGACTTTCAATATCCACCTCGTAAAACTTTATTAACAAATCTTTAATAATAGAATCTATAAAATATATTTATGTTGAGAAAATGAATGATCACCTTCATACTGTTGATACTAGTCCAAATTCATAACACAAAGCGATTTTGATTCGCCATCTTTGATCCCGCAAAACAGCTTAAACACCTTTTTATTTGTACTAAATAGCTTGTCATGTTCGATTACCTTTACTACGGAAATGGAAATTGAAGACAAGCTAAGGTTACTCGGCCTATTGCTTTATAGGGATAATAACAGGCTGAGTTTCGGAGTTCATGGGAAGCTTAAATTTGTGCCCTTCTATATTAATGGTTCCTCAAACAGCTCCATTACACAAAAAACTTTGCTTCTAAAGCAATGTTACTCACAGGCTTGTTTGTGTCCTTATTGTGAGTATTTGTGTACTTTATAATTGCTTAAATATAATAATAATAATAATAATAATAATAATAATAATAATATGTGTAACAACAACATCAACTAGCAAATACTGAAGGAAAGAATCCTGTTGTCTCCCACGGACAAAGCCCAAAATGGGGGTTAATGAAGACATAAGTAAAAAAAAGAACTAAACAAATCAAAACAACACCACGGAATGGATTAGTCAATAATAATAACAATAATATAAATAGAGGCGAGTCCAAAAGAATGTTTCACTTTTATGCTTAATCTTCATTCTAACGACTTTCCTTTGTTTTACGGAGTGATTCAAACGAGAGTGAAAAAACACCCCAAAAATCTTCGCCATTTTATTGGGGAGGTCAGATTGAGCATAAAATGTAATATGAACATACGAGGCCTGTCCGAAAGTATCCGGATTGAGGCTACAAAAACTACGGTTAGAACTCACATAAATGTTTAGACGCCTTCAAAATAAGCACCGTCTCCAGCAACGCATTTAGCCTAGCGTTGCTGCCTTTAGTCGAAACAACTACGGGATGTCTCCTTTGGGATGGCCAAGAGCTCCGCCGTCGCATTTTGTGTTGTCACGTCCACATCCTCAAATCTCCGTCCTTTAAACGCATTCTTGATCTTCCGAATGTTTGTTTTAGCAATTCATAACACTCAATGGAGATTTTTACCGATTTTAAAACAAAATTTGATGCAATGTCGTTGCTCAATGTTTCCTGTCATTTTCACCAAGCGGCCGAGAAAAGAAAAATGCGGCACGTTCTGCTTTAGCATGTTCTAAACATGTTCTGCTTTAGCATGTTACAACAATTGCACGCGGCACTCTTAACAGTTGCAAATTTCAGTACGTCATCAGCAGAAATGTCGTCACACCACGATCCGGTTAGGAAAAAAGGTGCAGCGAGTTCTACTTCTTTTTTTCTAGCCTCAATCCGGATACTTTTCATACAGACCTGGTAGGTCGTATTTCATTTAGATAAAGCATTACGACGGATCAAAGTTTTAATGTAGTACCAAATAGATAAACATAACACATCTTATGAACTTATGCTTTTCAATTAATGTTAAGTCTAAGAGAGTACGATTTTTTTTCAAAAAGTGCTCAAAATGTTGAATACAAGCACAACACTTACTAAGCATAAACACGAACTATGGCATCGGTTTTGCGAAGTTGATTGGTCGAATCAGTTATCCGTTGAAATAACTTTTCACGATTATTGAATCCCAATGCTGTAGACTGGCTGTTGTAGATCACCCGAAAGGTAAAAATCTAAAGAATTTAGATCGGGGAGCTTCGGAGAACAAGCGATGGGACCTTCACGGAAAATGCGTAGCTTCGGAGGTCCCTTCATCTAAATCGACTTTTACCTTTGGAGTCACGTAGAACTACTACTCTACAGCATTGACAAACAATACGCGTAAACAGTTACGCCAACGGATATTTGATGTCGCCAGCCAAATTAGTAAAAACGATGCCATTGTTCGTGTTATGATTCGTAGGTGTCGTGCTTGTATTCAGGTTGAAGGGGCACATTTTGATCACTTATTATACTAAAACGTGTACTCGCATATGGCTTTCAATTAAGGCTAATTATAAGGTCTTACAATAATTGCTAGTCCTCTAAAAAAAGCTTTAATTTGTTTTAATTCTATATATAATTGGACTACGACCTATATTCTTATGACATTTTTATACTCCTTGTGAATCACCATGTAAATGAAAGTTATATAAAAACATGAAGTAAATTTATAAATTTTCATCAGACTTTACCTAGGTTATAACTGTATGGCAGTCATTTCCAATCCCATACATACAGGGTGATTCTAAAAAAGTGTGTATAACTGTAAGTTATGACAGAGGTGATCAGAATGAACATATTCTTTTGATACAATGTGGGTTCGAATTTGAGCGCTGAGATATGAACAGAAATAAAAATGCCGCCACCAAGATCAGCAAATTAATAACTCAGATTCTGCGACGCCTAGAATAATAAATTTTGGAGAAATAATAGGGTACATAAAACTCTGTATGCCGTTAAAATTTGATCATTTTCTAACCAGTAGTTTCCGAGCTACGCATTCAAAATCCTAACAGTGCTCACATGCGAGTAGTAACCAGCACATGTTACGATGTTGAGTGCGTAACTTGGAAACTACTCTTTGGAATTCGATAAAACTTTAACGGTGTACAGAGTTTTATGCACCTTATTATTCCTCCAAAATTTATTATTCTAGGATTTGCAGAACCTGAGTTATTAACTGGCTGATCTTGGTGGTGGCATTTTTATTTCTGTCCATATCTCAGCTAGCGTTCAAATTCGGACGCACATTGTATTCAAAGAATGTTCGCTCTGGTCACCTGTCATTGCTTACAGTTACACACACTCTTTCAGAATCATCCTGTATATAGTAACTTTACAAATACGAATATTGTATTTGAATAAACTTAGCTATGCCTTTCCGAATTTCAGTTGAGGTCAAATCAATTTTGTGCTCCTCGTTGATTTTATTTTTTAGAAGCACGCTTTTAAATGAATTCTTAATGCGTCTGTACAATCCTGAATATACTGTTAGAGCTGTTGGCTAAAATGCAAAATTTAAAAGATTCAGAAACGGTGCCAGAAATGGTATTCAACCTTTAATGTTTATTCTAAAGCTGACACTTCTAAAGGAATTTTGAAGGGATCGGTCAACAACAGTTTGGAGTTACTTACTGAGCATATTTGCTATTCAGAGCAAAGGGCTTACAAATATTTACATTTGAGTGATAATAGCAATGATCTCCCCAGAAAATTTATGAGGTGGGTGGAAAGATAAAAGAGCCGGGCTTACAACATTTAAAAACAAATAAAACATTATACAGTGTAGTACAGCTTTTCGTGTATTCAGCCAACACCTCCTAAAAAGAAAGCCTATGCACTGCAAATTCATGCATTGTTACATCATCATCAAAAGGCATTGTTAATCGTATTTCTACCAATAACAAGTCGTAAATTATGACTTCTTATAACCACGTAACAATGTATGAATTTTCAGTGCATAGGCTTTCTTTCTAGGAGGTGTTGATTCAGCCCGCTCAAAAAGGCTTGGGGAGAACGCTGTAAAAAATATTATCGTTGCTTTATTATTCTAAATATTACTCGCGAGCTGTTTGTATAAAGTAGATAAGAAAATGTAAATTCTTTGTCAATTTATTAATTTAGATAATAATATTATTGATCTAAGGAGTTTAAATGATTAATTTTAAATTTAAATGTGGTCAGTCTCCTTTTAATGGGGAAAATCGTAAAATTAAAATTTAATAAAAACAAAAATAAAGTCACCAATGGAAGAAACTTGTGAGATGGAAGAAAACTTAAACGATGTAGTCTTTTGAAGATGTTGTTGATTGTAGAAATAAACTTAGTCTATTGAGGACATCCTTGTGAAGATATGTTGATAGTAGAAAACGATAATATTGAAGGGAGTGTTGGTTTTGAAATACAGATGAAATTTTGAAGAGGGTGATCCAAATATTTGGGATAAAATTTATATAAAACGTTTTCGAGAATATTTCTCATCATCAGTAGGATAAAACATTTTTGAATGGTGAAAACAGTTGAAATAAGAATTTAACAGTTGATATAAAGATGATGAAGCTAAGTTGGTTGTAATTGTTGGTTATGATTGTTGGCTATTGTATACTAGGGTGATTGTTGTTTAAAAGTAGTGTCCGTTTATTGTTTATCTCTATTGATGGCTTGGCTAAATTTTTGTTATTTGTAATGATATTTATTGTTTCTTTAATTAATCTTTTTTATAATTTTCTTCTTTTCCAATGATTTTTGTGTTATTCCAATCTGGTGTGTGGTTTTCTTTGATACAATGATTTACTAAATGGTTGTTTTTGTCTTTGTGGCGAAGTGCTCTTTCATGTTCTTTTAATCTTATTTCTAATTGTCGTTTAGTTTGACCTGTGTAGATATGTTCACAATTTTTACATGGTATTTGATAAATTATATTTCTAGTGTTCCATTTTTCTTTATTATTTTGACTTATTTCTTTGAAATCGATATTTGTGTTATTATTTTGATTGATTGTTGTTTTTAGGTTGCTGGTGGTTATTAATGTTTTAGTAATGTTATTTGTTATTTTTGGTATGAATTTTATGTTTGGTATTTGTTCTAATATTTTTTCTGTTTGTGGAAAATTTTATTATTGTATTGAATATCTTTTTTGATGTTCTTGTTGAATTGGTATAGTTTTTGTTGTATTGTTTGTAAACGCATCTATTAAAATTTTGTCTAATAAAGTTATTGGATATTTGTTTTTTATTAGGTTCAGTTTTATTTTTTTTTAATTTGTAGGAATATATTTCGGAGATGTAAGATTTTTGAAATATATGAAAAACCAACAAAAGGTAACAACATACCATATTACTTATCACAACAACCCACACACCAAAAAATTAACACTATTGAACAATATTTACAAAGAATAAAAAAATCTTACATCCCCGAAATATATTCCTACAAATTTAAAAAAACTTAAACTGAACCTAATAAAAAACAAATATCCAATAACTTTATTAGACAAAATTTTAATAGATGCGTTTACAAACAATACAACAAAAACTATACCAATTCAACAAGAACATCAAAAAAGATATTCAATACACTACAATAATAAAATTTTCCACAAACAGAAAAAATATTAGAACAAATACCAAACATAAAAATCATACCAAAAATAACAAATAACATTACTAAAACATTAATAACCACCACCAACCTAAAAACAGCAATCAATCAAAATAATAACACAAATATCGATTTCAAAGAAATATGTCAAAATAATAAAGAAAAATGGAACACTAGAAATATAATTTATCAAATACCATGTAAAAATTGTGAATATATCTACACAGGTCAAACTAAAGGACAATTAGAAATAAGATTAAAAGAACATGAAAGAGCACTTCGCCACAAAGACAAAAACAACCATTTAGTAAATCATTGTATCAAAGAAAACCACACACCAGATTGGAATAACACAAAAATCATTGGAAAAGAAGAAAATTATAAAAAAGATTAATTAAAGAAACAATAAATATCATTACAAATAACAAAAATTTAGCCAAGCCATCAATAGAGATAAACAATAAACGGACACTACTTTTAAACAACAATCACCTTAGTATACAATAGCCAACAATCATAACCAACAGTTACAACCAATTTAGCTTCATCATCTTTATATCAATTGTTAAATTCTTATTTCAACTGTTTTCACCGTTCAAAAATGTTTTATCCTACTGATGGTGAGAAATATTCTCGAAAACGTTTTATATAAATTTTATCCCAAATATTTGGATCACCCTCTTCAAAATTTCATCTGTATTTCAAAACCAACACTTCCTTCAAGATTATCGTTTTCCACTAGCAACATTATCTTCACAAGACTTCATCTACATCCTCAATAAACATCCTTTGAGTTTTACGATTTTCCCCATTAAAAGGAGACTACTCACATTTAAATTTAGATAATAAATTTATGAAACGTGCAGAACCAGCAAGTTTTCTAATTAGCACTCGAAAGAATTTACCCATAGCCATCCAAACACAGTTGAATTATATTAAAATGCATTTTACGGTATATAAAGCGAGGAATATAATTGTTCACAAGCTTAGCAGTTATTTAAGAATCTTCTTCATTCAGGAGATTAGTAAAACGACACTTTGTATCTGCTTTCTAACATTTAATCAAGACGCAGTGGAGAATAGGAGTCTAATTCAGGAAATTAATGATCACGACACTCCAACATTTAATTATTCATTTCAAACCTGCAAGTCCTTTGCTTTTTTCCCCTTTCTTTTCAATTAAATTTTACGTGATTCCCTCGATCCCATAATAATCTGTTTCCTCCTTGTTTCCTTCCTGTCGACGGGTTCCGCTCTCTTTCTTTCTCTTCTCTCGGTTAATGTTTATCTGCAAAGCAAGAATTGAAGCATAAACCTTTCGACGTTTGTTGTGAGAGCGGCAGAAATGTGGAATGGAAGTGGTATATCCACCCGAAGTGACCTTCGTGCTTCAACGAACCGTTAGTTTTGGTCGCCTTGGCATAAAAATGTTGCCGGCGAAAATTTTCACTGCGGTTTTATACTAATTAATGCGGTGAAGGGAAGTCGAGTCGCTCCCGTAAATTCCCTCTTTCCTCAGAGTTCACGGTTGGAAAAGGAATTTAGGGAGGAGGAGAGAGAGAGAGAGAGAGAGAGGCTAAGGAAAGAAAAAAAAAAGCCCTCAACTCTACTGCCTCCCAAAATGAGCTGTTCATTATAAATAACAGGAAAGCTTTTTTGTGTACGGGGGAGATAGAAAATTAGTAGCTACACGAGAGAGAGAGAGAGAGAGAGAGGGGGGGGGAAGAAAAGGTAATGGGGAGAAAAACTAAAGCAAATAGAGAAATGCGTTCTAATCTTATCTAGACGTTCGATTTATTAAAAAGTAATTTTAAATTTTAGCTAAGTGCTTAATAAATAACGGGAATTAATTTATTTCCTTGCAAATTTACTATGTCTACAGGGTTATATCTACACATTTGTAAAAAACGTTCGGTGGTGATTCCTTGGATAATGTTCATGAGTTTACTGCAACGCCGTTACAGGATGCAGATTGGATGTTACGAGATGCTCAAAATATCCGCTATGATCAACAGTGCATGCGCGGCAACGTCTCAACATGGACTGAGAAAGACGCGCGAAGATACCTGCGTCCTGTCGAACAGCTATACAGATGTTATTTGATATCCCCTTTCATTTTGTTGATATCGTTAACGGAATAGCGTACACCACATTCTTTATGTATACCCAAAGATAAAAGCCCAGTGAATTAAAGTCAGATGACCGGACAGGCTAACGCACTGGATCTCGATGATCAGTACACCGTCGTGAGCAGGTGTTGTCCAAAAATACTCATGTACATGTTATGCAGATGCCGTGAATGAAAACAAATAACAGTCATAAGTACATTCGCAAGTAACTTGGTAACAACGGTTCATAGGGACATTCATTCGTGTTTCGATCCCAGGAATCACCCCCCGACGCCTCTTTAAAATGTATAGATATACTCTGAATTTTATTTCTCAAAGTTTACGTTAAAATACAAAGCAATTTCAATTTACCGAGTAATACAATTGCGTTAGGGCAATATATTTGTCGTACAACTCAAGGCTTACGAAAAAGACCGGCCCTGGCTCACAAAAATTAACCTTTCCATTTGTATTTTAAAGGACAACTCTACAGTCACATATATAACTTAATTTAAATCGAAGGCCTAACCTATTAATAACATCGTGGCATATTTACAAATCTTTCATGTGTAAAAACGAAAATAATGAGCGCGTTTTGAAATAGATAGGCATCCATCTTGGGTGTGGCCGTGACGTAGTTGAAGTCAAGCGTAGCATAACAATATAATCCGAATAACAGTGTAGTCCCAATAACGATGTAATATTCATTGTTTGCTTTTAACAATCAATATTTTTTCATTTGTTGAAAACAGTGAAGGTTGGATTGTTGGTCAGGTGACTTTTCTGCATCAGGGCCTATATTTTTCGTTGGCCTCGTTTGCCTTAAACTGTCACTTCCGAAAAAAAATGGCCAGCGGAAAGGGAGTGCAAAAGCACCGTTTTTTGCTTTTCAAAGCAATTCAATCAATGACGTATATTAAAGATAAACTCCGAATCCTATTGTTTACAGCGGCAAAAAGTGAAGCAAATTGAGCTATGACAGGTCTGGGCAGGAGTGAGCCGTGGAGTAATTATAGCTATCTGTCTGCTTTGTTTTAGAAGATTTTGGGCCCGATGTTGTTCTGCGTACAACCATTCTTCAAAGTTGTTCTGCGTGCAACTGTACAAACAGACACGAAAAAGGATCAGGAATCATTTTTCACAAGCATAAATCAAAAATACGTAACTAAAATGAAAATACTTAACTGAAAGACGATCGAAATGAAATTGAAACCATGATCAAAAAATTGTTTTTAAAATATAATAAAATCTTTCAAATACAAAGTAAACGAAAAGATAAACTTATCACTCCGTGATCGGCGTGTGAAAGAATTATGAATCAGCTACTCTCATGTTTAGCCATCAATATTACATATATACGCAGCGAATTGATAACCTCCTTTTTTTGAAGTCGTTTTAAAGTGAGTTTTCTCAAAAAAGCCGCAATGATCTTATTTGTGTAATTTTGGCAACACTACGAATGTTCTTGAAATTCATAATAGATGGCGCTTTAAAACTCGATTTAAAAAGGCTCAACAAGAAGCACTCTAGTTGTTTTTTTTTTTAACTCTTCTTAAATTATTAAAACGAAACAGGCGTTTTATAATAAGTTTCAATTTGGAGTACAGCTATTGTTTGTTAACATCCAAGATGGAGATAATGAAAGTTGAGATTGTGGCTAGCATCCCGAACGTCACGTGAATTTTCCCCTTCCAGGCCTTGTTATCTCGTTGGCCTCGGAATCAATTGATAAGGCATAAGCCATATCTTAGTATTCCTAAGCACATATAATTGAATTGACGGAGACCAGGAAAAAGACTGGATCACTTCAGTTTTACAATTAAAGAAGTTACAGAATGACTAATTAGAACTAAGCGAGCGATCTCCTTGTTGAGAGGAACTCAAGTCCGCTTCTAAGAGCCAACCGCTTATAATAACTTGATAAAGAAGTAATCGATTATTGACAGAATCGATTATTTTTATAGAAATAACAATTAACTTTGACTATTATGAATAATTAAAAACGATCACTCAAATCTTTACAAACCAAAAATTATAATTACACAGAAAACAATTGATAACTATAGATAAGAGTGATCTTCCAATTCTTCATAATTTATTTTGTCAAATACTTTGTTAGCGGCAGCCAGGGTAAAACTGGCATGGGGGCCATCGTCGCTATTCAATAGGATGTTTGTCGCCTTGTTCTTTACAATTTCGAGGGACTCCATAAAGTGAAATAATTTATCATTGTTACAATTGTGAATAACTTCGAACAGATCTTTTGTATAGTCGTGTTGTTCTTTGAGGACATGGTCCGCAAATGAGGATACCCCTGCCTTAGCCTACCGAATGCATGCTATGTGTTCCTTAAGTCGATTCTTCACACCTCTTTTGGAGCTTCCCACATAAAACTTATTACAAGGCGCACATTTTAATTTGTATATGCCAGCTTTATCTTTTGCAGGGATTTGGTCTTTAACAGAACTCAAAGTACTTTTTATGGCGTTTGAGCTCTTGTATACAATTGCGTACTCGAATTCTCTGCAAATATTTTTAAAATCTTTGTTTAATCTGACATTATAGGGGAGCACCAAAGACTTCCTATAGTCGATATTGTTCGTCTGCCTTAGGGTGGTGACCTTGTCTAAATCTAAGTGCGATTTGATTTTAATCGCTAATTTATTTACCATATCACTATTAAATCCATTGAAGCTAGCGAACGATTGGATTAAATTGAGTTCATTTTCTCTAGCTTCATTCTTTAATGGTAGTATTAGAACTCGCCTAATTTGGTGGTGATATGCTGCTAATTTATGCGCCGTACAGTGGTTTGAATCACTTCTGATGTAGGCAGGGACAAAGTTAAACTTTCTAAAAAAATCAAATTCTAGACTGTCACTTCTCTAATAATTTTGAGGTCCAGGAAAGGAAGCGCTTGGTCTTGTTCCTCTTCCATTGTAAACTTTATATATGGGCTTAATTTGTTGAGGCCTGCTAAAAACTCCACTAAATCACCTTTGTTAGTATTGAAAATACAAAAAATGTCATTGATATATCTATGCCACACCGATGGGAAGTAGTTGAATGTGCTAAATGCAACGTTTTCTAACTTTCTGATAAACAGATTCGCCAAAAAGGGGCGAATCTGTTTATCAGAAACCGGTGTGCCATTTAACATTCGATAAAATTGGTCGTTAAACTTAAAGACGTTATTAAAAACAATACACCGCATAACTATCATGATGTCTTTAATAATCCCTAGTGGGATGTCATTGTCTTCTAGAATTTCTTCGAGGAAATCTAAAGTCTCTTTAAGCGGTATACTGGGGTAGAAGCACTCGATATCAAAGGATATCAATTTTTCCCCTTCTATTAGTTTAGAATCTTTTATAGCCATACTTAAATCTATGCTATTTTTCAGTGAAAAGTCGCATCCTGGTAAACTTAATTTAGATAGAAAATTTTCTAACATGTATTTGCCTAGTGCGTGAGTTGGTGAGTTGATGCAGTCTGCTATGGGGCGCCATTTGTTACCAGGTTTGTGCGTTTTAGGCAGACAATATAGTCGGGGTACGAGAGGGTTGCTAGATACAAACCGTCTCTTAACATCTTTGTTAATGAATTTACAATTCTTGATACAATTTTTGGTTTCAAGTTATCGTGCAAACGGCGAATAACCACACTTATAAACGTACAACCCATTAAATCCTACAAACGTTCATTCTTAGAAGTAGCTTTAAGGTAAAGCTCCTATTAAAGATGATGTTGATGAATGGCTTATCAACTTCGACTTTATCAAAGTTTTTCTGTGGTCTTACCATGTCAGATTCTTAGATAATTTCATGTTAAAATGAATTGTTAAAGGATTGGTGGAGCTATGGCAACAGTGGTAAGAGTCATCAACAATACAAATGGTATAATCCAAAATTGTGAACAAACGATAGGAACAAACGGAACAAGAACAGAAGACACAATTGCACATATGAGATTTTTAATCAGGAGCCACGAATTTCGCCTGTTGGAAATAATAAAGGTTGGATTAACGAAGTGAGTGGTGGCTTTGCAGTATAAAAGATGGACAACAGGGTTATCGACTAGTTTCGCCATTTATTCCCGGCTTCTTCAAGGACACATCTTAGTGATGGTTGATGAAATATCAGAAAGGATCTTAATACTGTACTTACTACTAACGAAGTGAGTGGTAGCTTTGCTGTATAAAAGATGGACAACAGGATTATCGACTAGTTTCGCCATTCTTGAAGAAGCCGGGAATAAGTGGCGAAACTAGTCGATAATCCTGTTGTCCATCTTTTATACTGCAAAGTCACCACTCACTTCGTTAGTAGTAAAGGTTGGATTGTTGGTTTGCCTGCCGTAGACATGTGACTTTCGACGCCAGAGCCCGTCTCTCATCGGCTGCGGACTCAGCCTCAGTGGTTAGGATTAGTTTCTAAAACTATTCTATTTTCATTCAGCAATTGTTCATCAACAAACAAAATAAGATTATATTTTTTCATTATACAAGTAATACGAAATTCATTGCGGAACAAACTGAAACTGTTCCGTTTCATAATTGCATTCCACCGCAAATCTTGTGAAGTGAATTTATTTATAAGTGACCTTTTGATCTGATAAATCCCTTGGTAACATAATGCTATTGGAACCAATTAAATTTGCATTGCAATATAAATTAATGCTTTCTTGTAGAATGATTGCTAAATTGAATGCACTTGGTAAAAGCAACTCTGAATTGCTAGGACAAAATGGAATTAATGCTTATATCCATACAGTAATAAATTAAAAATATGCCAAAGAAAGGTCTGTCTGTATTGCTGTTAGGTATGGCATAGTAAATATGCAATAAGTGCCATGATATTATTTGTCTTGCGCTGTTACACACGTGACTAAGAACCGTAGTAACAATTCCAGTTTTCCTAGGTCGGTCTAGGTCGCGGTATGTTTTCCCTTTCTTTTCTAATTATAATACAAATCATGCCCAGAATGTCTTTGTCAGAATGGACTTGGCATAATTTTTAGTTTATTTATAAGAAAACTGATTTCACTGAACAGGGAGTTTTTCATGGATAAAAAGCTCTAGGTATATGATATTTATTGAACAGGTATATGATATTTATTGTCACGTATTCGGACAACTGGGAAGCTTTGAATTTCACTTAAAGTACAGGGATGCACGAGGACAATGCAATTAAAAAATTTTTACTTTTCGTAGAATGAGGCCAAATTTCTTGGAAATGCCCAAATTTATGCAATTTACATTAAAAAAAAAAAGCCCTTTTTGCAATCTGCTGGCAACTTGCACATTTCCATTCGTTACTCAATTTCCTCTGAAAAATCAGGTCATCTTAATTTCTGTGATAGACGGAATGGCTACTCCATTCCCGTGTCGCAATATAGGCAGATCCGTCCATAATGATGTGACGTAAACATAGTCTTTGAGAAATCTGCAAAGGAAGAATCACATGGGATGAGGTTAGGATAGCGTGACGGGATGTTTGTTCGTTGTTTATCCAATGTAACGCTTGATGTCGTTCACATTGAGAGTTTTAATTTTCATCTAACTTTTTGACTTATTTTTTAACGATATTGGAGTCGAAGCATTTCAAAGATCTATTCAAAGAGCAGGAAAGATATGCTTTAAGCTAAAATTTTCGATTACTGAGAAGTGATTTTCATTTAAAAAGTTTTGCATCCTGAAAGAAAAAGTTCTTCGAGAGAGGAATCAAATTTTGCTTCTTTCGTTGTCATCGAAATGCGAATGAGTGCAAAATTGAAGAATGAGAATTATTTCGGTGTAATAATGAAAGTGGGGGTCGAACATTACCGGGAATGAAGTTCCGAAAGTGGAATTAAAACGCTCTGACTTCATGCGAAATCTCTTGAGAAATCAATAATTCATTTAGCGCTACAAGACGTTTAAAACTATCAATTACATTTTTTTATTAAATGTCTACTGAGGGCATGAAAAGCAGAGGACTAAATTTGATTATGCTTCTGTGAGATTTGTTTTTAACGGTTTTATTTTCAAGCATATAGGGTGCTCATAAATTCTGGACCAATAAGGAAATGCACTTAAATTAATAGACTACAGCTTAAAATTTTTTTCCAACATCTCTATCCATACGTGAATCTACCTGTTTAAATGCTTAAATGAAATTTTGGAAAATAATAAATGAAATTACTACAAAAAACCTCAGAAAATTATTATATGGCTTCAAGATATCCCCAAAAAATCTGAATCATTGGGACTTGTATAGATCATGTCTGAAATTACCATCGTTCTTTACAAAATGCAGATCCAAACAAACTGCTACTCCAAGGAAACTTGTTAGAGCATGGTAGGAAACTCCTGAGGAGCGTTCTTTAATGTCAGATGCTGTACATCAACATAGGAACATCTATTGATTCCAGTGTTTTGAAAAATCTGGGAAATCGAGAAGCAAGGCAATATGTTTAATACGAAGTAACTGATTCATAAGTACAGTTGTAGAGATTTTAAAGGTCGCGTTGTAGAGATTTTAAACTGTTCTTTTCAACCAAGTTGTCTCTGACACTTCAAAATTGCGCTCTTTCTTCTTCTTACTCATGATCGGCCTCGGTAACTCAGCAGGTTGCGTGATCGTCTCTGATGCCCGAGTACGCGGGTTCGATCCCGGCCGAGGACGACGAGGATTTTTCAGGGGGAAATCCTGAGATCACGCACTTCCTTCGGAAGGGAAGTAAAGCCGTTGGTCCCGTGTAGTCGTTTGCCGGCTGCACGTTAAAGAACCCTTGCGAGGCAAAATTTGCGGCCCCTATAACGCCGTCCTGAAATGACCATAGCAGTTGAAAGGACGTTAATACCAAACAAACCAAACCAAACCAATCTTACTCATGAAAACCGCCTTCCTGTTTCCTTTCAAAACACGTAGGCCTGTCCTCGCTTAAAGCTGTAACGGATAGTACTTATGAATTAAATATTTATAGTACTTTCTTTTGGAATAGGCATCTTTTATTTTTAAAACCAAGGTAAAGAGACTATAGCGTTAATGGCGGCGGTGCCTTTGAGACGTTTTCTTCCGTGGATTTGAAAACTGGGGAAAGTATGGGCCATAATTAAAAGTTAATTAGACTAGTTATTTCAGCTCTTCGAGCTTCGTTTGAATTTCGTGGATCTTTATGTATTGCTGGAAAAATAACCGATTTATCTTTTCTAACAACGGGGAGAGATTAAACATTCCATCTTTTTTCCAAACAACATGCAAGCCTTCACTGGAGGCGGCTCTTCCTTCGACGCCTTTTAATTATTTCGCTGGCAACAGATCAGACCTTTTAATTATTCCGATTTTATACCAATTAATGCCGTACATAGTGGTTATGCTATAAATTTATTAAAAGCAAAGCGATCCGAATCAAAAGCGAGCCATATTAGAGAATACGTTTTTAGAAATCTTTGTGACGGACTCTAATAGGAGAGAACGTAAACTAGAATAATGCTATCGTTGTCTGATGGGGGGAAGGGGACATTTGCTGAGGGGGTGCCCATTTTAGAGAGTTAGCACCCTACCCTTTTTCATTCCTAGGATGAACACTAAAACTTGTATGAATAAATAGGAAAGTATATTAATTAAAAAATAAAAACCCTATTTAATTAAAAGAAATATAAATAAAATAAATACGAGGGTTGGGGCAAAAGTCATGGCAACTATTTTTTTTCTTTAAGATACCAGTTCGGTTGGAAAATGTGACATATACAGACGAAAGGACAATGAATAGTACTGAAATATCGTAACACACTAATTTATTACGGTAGTATACAGGGCAATATGGCCTTCACGGTGCAAAAGAATGACAACACAGTACACATAAAGTTGACATGACAAACCTGGGCCTAAAGACCCTCAAAGTAGTCCCTGCTACTGTCACCACACGCTGCCAACGATGTGGGAGGCGCTGAATATCATCAGCCTCAGGCGCTGAATACCATCAGCCCGAACGTTGCTCATCACTGGTTGACACACGTCCTTGCTGAAACTTTCCTACCCACCGTGCTACTGTACGGTATGGTAGGGCATTATTCCCAAGGGCTTCCACTAATTCACTGTGACATTCCATCGCATTTCTCCCTCGGAGAACGGCTATTTTGATGTAAGCGCGCTGCTCAACACGGGTTACTTCCATCTCGCACGACACTCGCCAACTGACTGATTTCACAGCCCTCGCTGCGCTACTACCAGCTATCACAGAGCCATCTGTTGTTCTGCATACACACTATGCCTGCAGAACTTTCACACGACACATATACATTTGTGATCCGTTCACATATCTACAAGAAAAAAAATAGTTGCCATGACTTATGCCCCAAACCTCGTAATAAAAACAATGGATAAATGTCACCCAATGGAGAAATGCAAAGGTTGAAGTGGACGAAATACAATTGAAACAAAGGTCTTGTGGAGCGTATATAGATGAAACACAGATGAAAAGAAGGTCTTGTGGAGAAATGTTACACGAAACACAGTAACAGATGAAGAAGATCTATGATGAAAGTCCGATGATCCGTAGAAACATAGAGGACAAAATTGAAATGTATTTTTAAAAAACGTTTTCGGAATTTTTATCCCATCTTCAGTTTATAAACGTTTTGAATGAAATTTCAGTTAAAAACATAATAGAAGATAATACAACCCTAGCGTCAATGAACTTCGGACACCTACAGAATTTTGGATAAGTACAACGAAACTAATTGTAAACAAATGAAAATTACTTTATTGAGTGTACAGAACTTTAGTACAACTGTGATATAGCATTTTAACATAAAAAAACGAGAAAATTAAATAAGCGACTTTTTGTAATGTTCCGTTTTCAACACGTTGCAATGAACTTCGTACACCGTACCGCTTATTGCACATTACCACTGAGTGGCGTCACCTTTCCGACGAATGACGCTCCGAAGTCGTTGAGGCATGTTGGACACTAACTTCTGCGTTGTTTCTACTGGAATTTTGTCCCACTCTTCGGAAATACACGCCCGCAGCTGCTGCAGTGTTCGAGGCTTCCGCTCTCTGACTTTTCGCTTTAAAATGCGCCATACATTTTCAATGGGTAACAGATCTGGGCTGCAGGTAGGCCAGTCAAGCACCCTGAAACGCTGCTGTTGTAGCCAAGCCTTGGTGTTCCGAGCAGCATGAGGCTTCGCGTTGTCCTGCTGAAAGATGCTTGGTCTTCTATTGACCAACTTTTGGCGGAATAGACGCAGATGCTGTTGAAGAATGTTTATATAGGCAGCAGAGTTAATAGTGCCCTCACAAAAGTGAAGCGATCCTGTCCCGGCTGCACTCATGCAGCCCCACACCATCAGCGATGCAGGCTTCTGAACTTTCCTCTGGTAACAGTCGGGATGATTACTTTCGTGCTTGGTCCTTAGCACCTTGCGACCGTTGTTGCCATACATCACTGCAAAGGTGAACTCGTCGGACCACAGAACACTATTCCACTGAGCAAGGGTCCACTTTAGATGGGTTCTGGCCCATGCTACCCGGCGACGCTTAGCTACAGTGCTCATAAATGGCTTACTCTTTGTAGCGTATAAGTAATAGTTGCATCTTCTGATGTAACGGCGGACTGTGCTTTCGGATATGGGTATATGAAAATATTCTCGAGCCCAAATAGTCATTTCACTTATGGGAGCATGCCTGTTTTTCACAATGTAACGTCGAAATACTCGTAGGTCCCTAACATTCAATAATCGCTGCTTGCCTGGTGCGGTCTCTGGTTCTGTTTTCACGATTTCTCTGAAACGCTCGCTTGATGATCCCATTAATAGTAGAGAGAGAGTGGAACTGATAATTCATGGGCAATAGCTCGCTGGGATTTGTTATTCTGGAACTGCTGTATAATTTTTTTTTGCCGTATACACGTTTCTACTGGCTTACCACGTCCCATGGTTCAAAACAACACGAATAATATGCTCTGTCGCGTGGACGGTGCTTTTAAAGCCTGATGCAGAGTATTCTGGGCGTTTCTACAGCCTCAGGAAAATTCTATATGCTGGTGACCCCTTGTGTACGAAGTTCTTTGAAACCTGTTGACAACGCAATTTTACATAAATTTGAATAAATTATTTCACACCATTAAATCGATTCTAAATCGATGTTGATATTTGTTACATATACTCAGTAAATCTATTTTCATTAGCCTGCAATCCTCTTTAGTCACTTTTCACTGTGTTTTTAGCCAAATTACTTGGTGTCCGAAGTTTATTGACGCTAGGTTTGTAGTTTTCCTCCGGATGTGTACTAGTGTTTGTACATTTCAAGGCAGGAAACGGAAGTTTTCTTGCTGTCCTGCTTCTGCGCAGTTACTCCATTTCGGTTTCGAGGTAAAGGTCTATAGACTTTTGTTTTTAAAGTATGTCATTAGATGGCGATGCCAGACGACGCCCTTACGTTGTACGCAATGACGTATATTACAGATAGACTCCGAATCCTATTGTTAACAGCGGCAAAAAGTGAAGCAAATTGAGCCATGACAGTTCTGGGCAGGAGTGAGCCGTGGAGTAATTAGCTGTCTGGCTGCTTTGTTTTTGAAGATTTTGGGCCCGAGGAATAATGAATTCAAAACCATTATTCAAAGTTGTTCTGCGTACAACTGTACAAACAGACAAGAAAAAGGATCAGGAATCATTTTCCACAAAAATAAATCAAAAATACGTAACTAAAATGAAAATACGTTACTGAAAGACAATCGAAACGAAATTGAAATTGAAACCATGATCGAAAAATTGTTTATAAAATATAATAAAATACTTCAAATACAAAGTAAACAAAAAGATAAACTTATCGCTCCGTGATCGGCGTGTGAAAGAATTATTAATCAGCTACTCTCGTGTTTAGCCATGTGTTTTGCATCATATTCACTCACTTTCGGCCATGACAGTTCTGGGCATGGAGCTTCCCAATTTGCTTCAAGTTACAATAATAGGATTCGGAGTCTATCTTTAATATACGTCATTGGTTGTACGAGCGTTAAATTACATTAAGTTTGAGAAGTAGCCAAATTCATGCAATAGAGGGGACTGATATCGCTTCTTCTATAAATACAGCTATCCAATTGTTGACTACAATAACAGAATTTGCGCGTGTGCACAGACCAGGGGATTAAAAGACCGTGCTAAAATTTAGTTATATACTATTGTAACTTTAATTTGACATATTAATATTATTTTATTAACTAATTTCGTTTATAGAAGCAAAATTACTATATAATGTTTAAAGAGATCATAGCTTAAATTTCAGCATCAATAATGCAAAATTTGCTTATACCCGCGGCTTCGGACGCCCGCGCCATCTGTTGAGGGGAATTACAAAAAAAAACCCAGAAAGTCCAACCCCGCGCCATCTGTTGTGGGGAAGGGGGGGGGGGGAGGTCGTAGGGGGCTGATTTTTGGCGATAGAGTAGGTCCTTTATTGATAAGCCTGCCCTGAAAATTTCAAGTCGCTGAGCTCAAACTGTCTAGGAGGAGATAGAATTACAGATAAATCAATAAATAAATAAATAAATAAATACACGCAAGAGTTTTAGTATATAGATACATACGGAAAGCTGCCGGCATACTTGAAGTGGGAAGGTCCGCCTTCAAGAACCGTCATGGCCGAAAATTAGCAAAACACATGGCCAAACATGAGGGTACCTGATTTAATAATTCTATCACACTGCGATCACGGAATGATAAGTTTATCTTTTCGTTAACTGTGTATTTGAAGTATTTTATAATATTTTATAAACAATTTTTGATCATGTTTTCAATTTCAATTTCGTTTCGATCATCTTTGGTACGTATTTTCGATTTATGGGTGTGGAAAGTGATTCCTGATCCTTTTTCGTATCTATTTGTACGTTATACGAGGAATGGTTTTGAATTAATTATTCCTCGGGACCAAAATCGTCAAAAACAAAAAAGCCACACAGCTAACTACTCCATGGCTCACTCTTGCCCAGAACTATAATGGCTTCAATTGGCTTCACTTTGGTGGCGATGTTAACAATAGGATTCGGAATCTACCTTTAATATACGTCATTGCAACAAACAGCCCGAGCGAAGTCCGACGGGCATATCAGCTAGACTTTTGATTTCAAAGGATGCAACTAGATGGCGATGCCAGACGAAGAAAGTTTTATTTTATTCAATTTTTCCAGACTTTCAAGGTCGCAGGTATATATTTTCAGGAAGCTTACTTCTCTCACGGTCAGTTTAACGTTGCTTGCTTCCGCGTGTCCAGCTGTCGAAATCTACATGTTTTTGCGCCACAGGGAAAGACGTACAACGTTGTTTACTGAAATGGACTTGAATGCACAATTACTTTACAATCCATGCCCAGCTTGCCTATGTAGCTGATTCATTTTTCTTACCTTTTTTTTTCATTATTTTCTTTTGTACATATAATTTAAATTTCTTTTATTCCCAGTTCATTGTTCATAAATCATAATTATTGGTTTAAAATGATTATGAAAGGTTTGGAGAAGGCTTTCTAGACTGTTTCTTGCATTTGGTTCATACTTTGTTAATCATAGTTCAATTTTTAACAACAAACAATCGTTACAAAAATTACGCAACGCATGTTTTCCACCCGGGCGAAGCCGGGTAATACTGCTAGTATAATAATTAAACATAACAATGAAATCAAATACAATGTGTGATATTAAAACTGAGGAGATATTATTATTAGTTTGATTGTTGTGAACAGAATAATGGCATTGGATTGTTGAGTGCAAGGGAAGGGATATTATAGTGTAATTTCCATTTATTAGGAGCTTTAGCATAAAAGCTACTTATAAGAATGCGCCCTTGGTCTGTACGTTTATCCGGTCGTCCGGCAGCCGTTTGCACGATAACTTGAAAACGGATTAACTTTTTTAAATTCTGTTTTCAGAAATATGACCATCAAAGTCTTAGCTCGGCCGTATCAACTTTTCAGAATTTTTCGTGGACCCCTTCAAGTCGAATTCACGTGCTAAAACAGTGAGTGTAAAGAATTCAAAGATACTGGCTTGTCATAAACAATCGATTTGTCAAGAAGGAATACATTGTTACTTTCTGTTCATCTTTTAAGCATTATTGATATCGGCGCGCGCACGTGAAATCGCTTTGTCGACGCACGATTGTTCAAGTGCTCATAATCTATAAGCTTATTATTAACTAGCGGAAAAATGGAGCTACTTATTGGTTTTATTTTACACACGATTTGAATCACCCTTCATCATTTCTACATTTTTTGAGGTAGAAGTATTAAATTCGGAATGTAGCTTACTAAGGGCATGTGCACCTTCACTATTTAGTTTGGTTTTGATTAGCCCTCTAAGGTCGGAGTTTTGGGGGTGAAAATTAGAGGGGACCAAAAGGTCTAGGTGTATTTATGCATATAAAGGAGTGAAATTCAGTATGCAGATTCCTATAAGCAAGATCTCCATTATACGATTTTTCCCCCCCGAGGTATCCATGCCTTCCCGACTCGATGGCGGAATGCATCGAAAAGATGGGTACTACATTGAAAAATGGTTTACCAACTATGTCTGTAATAAAAGAGCTTAAAAAATATTTACGGTTTTTATTTGACTAACCCTCGTAAGTAGAATAAGAATGGAGCTACTTATTGGTTTTATAATGTCACTCCGCCCCCTTCATAATTTCTACATTTTTTTTTGAGGTAGAAGATTGAAATTCGGAATGTAGCTTACTATGGGCATGTCCATCTGCAGTATTTAGTTTGGTTTTGATTGGTATACGGGGGTCGGAATTACGGGGGTGGGATTCAGAGAGGGCAACATATTTAGTTACGTAAAGGCGTAAAATCCAGTATCCAGATTCCTCTAGGCAAGATCTATATTACTATTTAGTTTAGGCCCAATTGTTCCAGTGGGATCGGATTTGCGGGGGTGGCAGTCACTTGGTCCTTAGAACTATGGCAACCTATTGCATGTGATATATCATACGTTCGGAAATGATAAGAAAGGAAAGAAGATACGAGGTTTTTTACATTCTTTATATATTACGTTGGAGAAAATCAATTTATTGATTAAAAATAACTTGGGGAGAGGTAAAAAGTGCAGATGAAGGGGTAAAAATAGATGACTTACATTATCCTACTCAGGAGGCGGGTGGGGTGTTAATTTCTTTTTAATAAACGTATAAATGTATTTCTGCTTCACGGCTAAAGCTCCTCCTTGGAATGTTTACAAGATTTTATTATTAATTTCTATAGATGGTTTGGCTAAATTTTTTTCATTCGAAATAATGTTGTTGGTTTCTTTTATTATTCTTTTTTGTAATTTATTTCTTTACTATTTTTTTTATTTATATTTTTTTAATTAAATGGAGTTTTTATATTTTAATTAATATACTTTATTACAACTCCTACTCTTATACAGGGTGTTTCATAATTGGTGTCCCGTCTTTAGGTCCAAATAACGACTCAAGGGGAACACATTGGGGAAAATGAATATTGATTATTTGGTTTTAATGTCCCCTAATTCAGAATAAAAACATTTCGTGTCCCTGGGGGTGAAGGGGTAAATTTTGAAAATTTTAATTTTGGAGGGGTAGGGGTTAGACCCCATGTGTTATTTAGAAAGTTATAGAGCATCATGTAAAATGTGGGTTTAGCAAAAAACCCGGTGAAAAATCTCATCCCCTGCCCTTTATCGAGTGGGTAAAGTGAAAGGTATGGCTAGCTAATGTAGACAAAAACAGAAAAATGTAGGCCCTGCTGTTTTCTAATAAGTATGGTTTTTGTCAAGACCGTTTCAGTGGCACCAAAAATTAGCCGTCAGAGCTCCACCAGATTTTTCTGACTTGGATGGAACAGCACCCTTTACATATCCCCCAAAAAAGAATTACAGGGAGTAAAGTCAGATGACCTGGATAGTCAAATACAGTTAGAGCATCTCCGATCGAGCACAACACATTGCGTGCATATAAACTTTTCAGTTTCCGATTACGTTAATCACTCATACCATTTTTAAGTGAAATTTTACTTTGTACTGAACGCATAAAGTCATTTCAGTCATTTGAAATTACTCTGAACACACACATCTCCATCAAGGTTCACTCTCGTTCGTTGGACGTTGCTTACGCTTACTGTAGACTAGATCCATGTTTGTTAGTTCTATGTTAAAGGCTTTAGACGGTAACAGATAGCATGGAAACTCTCTGATGCCATGACATTTGTATAATTTGTATCTCATCTATATACATGTATTATCAATCTCATTAAGTTACGATTGTGGCTCTGCGCACTCAATTGATAAACCATGTTCCCAAAATTCTGAATTCGCTATATTCAGACAGATATTCTACTTAGTAACGTGTTTTTAACCAAATGATATTTATTGCTTTGTGTATTGCTTAAATTATTAAGTGTGTATGCTTTTTTGACGCCCACGAAACATTAGTTTTGGCAGTGCACAAAATAAAAAGTTCATTATTAGATCTCGAGGCTGAAACATTCTTCCACCTTTACAATAGCATTCTGTTTGCTGAATATTTTACCAAAATTCCTTTTCCTTGATCTGTTTATCGCTCCTTGTTTACTTCGCTTCAGACACCTTCGAATCTGAAGAGAAAATCTGAAAAGGAAAGTTAAAATGGTGGTTGGTAGGCAAGGCTCGGGGGTTGGAAGTAATATTCGATCACGTACATTATTCATTTTCGAGCCCTAGAGTGAAGAAAGGAAGGAAGATTTGTAGGAAGAAAACGCCCAAGGCCATTTCACCTTTTTCCGAATAATTTCCATCGCCCCCTTTCCCCTATAAATCATTTTATTGTTTTTTTCCCCTCCTCCTTCTCTTTGTCTTATTTCTTTGGATGATGATCGTCTTGGCACCAGGTGACCTTTGCAAGCTGTTGGGGACTTGAACTTTCTGCAGCCATTCACTTCTTTTTCTTTTCTATTAAAGCCTTTCTTGGGTTACAAAATTTACACACCTTTTCCACAAAGTGATTTATCATTTCCTTCTATTAATATTTATTTCCAGGGGGAAAAGAATCTCTTTAAAGTATAAAGGGGGCCATCCTAAGTGAAGCATACACATTAAAATTTTTATTCACATACTTTTGAGAGCGTTTTTCTATTGATAAAGAGCTAAAATTTTAAATGTTAATAGCAGGGTAACTTGCATTCTACGTTCCTGATTTCCTCACATTTCTGATCGATCATTATATCAATTGCTAAGCAATAGATCAACAGTGTGTTGTTGAAGGCTGTATATTAATTTTAATTTGTAGTAATTAATAACGAACCTGGTAATTATTAATGGAACTCTTGATAAACATAGAAGGACTGAATAGAGGAAGATTTGTTTAATATTAAAATTAGTCAATTTTTCATAAAGATTCCGTTAATACTGGAATATGTTGTGAAGTTGACAATATCAACTATTTCGCTAGAATCTTCCTTAACTGTCTATTGAGCCATTTCGACATGCGATTTTTCTCATTTCTTCGGAATCCGTTCCACTCATCAGACTTTGCTAAAAGGTGGTATATCCCGTATATGGACCATGGAAAAGAGACTTCTACAATTGAAAAAATTAGTTTAAATTTTGACCACCAGAGGAAATTGTGCGCCTAAAGTAGAACAATCAATTTGTCGGAACCATTAAAATTTACTCGTTCACAGAATATGTTCAACGTGTGCTCCGTCATCATCAATCACTTGTTGAAACCACCTTATAGCGTGTTCAATGGTAGCGCGAAGAACATCTCGACACCCTACCCATAATGACTAAACCTGAAGAAGTAGCCCTATCTCTCCCCGGGATGAAAAATAAATTAAAATAACTTTTAACATATACAAACTGTCCGGTTCCGCATGACCACATGGAAGACCTTCATGATTCCGAATCTTCGGCCAGGCATTCGGATAAGATCTGGACATTACACGATCTTAGCCAAAGTTAGCACGTAGCAGTTCCTTGACTTGTCGACCAATGTGGAAAAAATAGCGAAAACTGAAAGCTCTGTCAACCACAGCACCAGCAACTTCTACGGCAGTTTCATTCGCAAGCGGTTTACTTCCTCGTCCTGGCAACACACACTAATCCCTAGTCTATCAAATTTCATAATCATCTAATTAAAACCATTCTTCGCCATGAGCTCCTTTGTCAGTCCTTTTAAAAGACGATATTCACGCAGTGGAGCTAAGCTGTTGCTGTCGTTCTGATATGTCAATGGATATTTCACTTTCTGGTTGTAGAAACTTCTTAACAGGAGACAAGGGTTTACGATTTTTTAAAGTTTTGTATATTAGATTACTGAAAAGGTCGCAAAAAACAAAAAAAAATCTCATAAAATAACTTTATTAATACGAACGCGCAGCATTTCGGGGCCTACGCCCAACACCACCTAGAAAGAAGGCCTGCGCGCAGAAACGTCAAACATTGTTACATCACACAGAAACGGCTATTGTTAATCGTGTTTCTACCAATAATAAGCCGTAACTTTGGCCGTTTGGCGATGATGTAACAATGTATACAGTTTCTGTGCGCAGGCCTTTTGTCTAGGTGGCGTTGCTACGCCTCCAGCTTAATAACAATGAGACTAATTTCCGGAAACGAAAAATGTTGTATAATATAAAAATACAAACAGAAGCGTACATACAAAATAGAGAGGAGGCAATTTTAATAAATACAACCCCTACTGACGTAACCTTATCCTCACCCTTCTCAAGCCACTTCTGTTATTTTTAACTCCATGCATCCTCTCCTCAAACTTCAATTATTGCACACTATTAACATCTTCCTTACATTTTACTCATCCCTTTTACATCATAAAAGACCACACCAACACACACACACACACACACACACACACACACACACACACACATATATATTTATACTACTCAACCTCATTCCCCAAGAAGGAGGTTCATATATATCATCATCTTTATTTCTCAAGAAGGTGAACATTTTCATAGTCCTTAACTCATCATTACCACTATTCGTTCCTCACTCATTCCCCTCCTGCTAAAGAGCAATAGACCCATACAGTTACCACCCCAGCAAGCCAACCTCTCATTCGCCAAGCCAAAAACCCTCCCACGTCAATACATCCCACCCACAACCCATTCATATACACTGAGTGGCCAAATTATTATGACCACCTGACAGTGTTAGGCAAATGAGCTATTGCGTCACAGCACTGCCGGTAGAGGGCTAGATAGCTATAAAATGGGAATGCAGGTGAGGTGAACCATCAGTTGCACTGTGTTTTTTTGAAACGATATGGGCAAAAAACGTGATTTAACTGAGTTTGAACGGGGCATGATCGTCGGCGCGCGCAGTGTCGGAGCCAGTATCAGCAAAACAGCTGAACTTGTGAAGTGTTCAAAAGGAGCAGTTATTAATGTTTACCGAGAGTGGGCTACCAAGCAAAAAAACCCGCTCTCAACGTCAAGCGTATGGTCGTCACAAGCTCCTCAATGCTCGAGCTGAAAGGAGATTGGCCAGAGTTGTCCAGGGCGACAGAAGAGCAACAGTGCGTCAAATAGCGGCAAATCTTAATCCAGGACAAACTGTGACCGCCTCTGAACGAACTGTTCGCCGCTCATTACACCGTTTAGGCTATGGAAGCCGACGACCAGTTCGAAAGCCTCTACTGTCAGCATTGAACAAGAGCAGACGTCTCCAGCTTGCCAAGGAGCACAAGGATTGGACAGTAGATGATGATGCAGATGGCAGGGTTAGAATATGGAGAAAACGACACGAAAGCATGGACCCCACCGAGATATAAAGAATACAGGTAGCGCCGTCCGAGAGGAAAACTGATCGTCGCCCCATCTGGTGTTCGTAATTGGAATATTGACAGCTTCATGATGTCACAAGGACCAATCGTTAAACATTATTATGGGGAATAATCAATTTCATTAGACGTGGTTTTCGATTCATGAGTTGATATAGGCCTGGGTATTTGTTTTAATAATCTTCTTTAAAATGATAGAGCAAATCATTGCAGTTGCGGTACAGATATTTTTATCCAATTTGCATGATTTTAAGCTTTTCTTAATTAAATTTGGATCTTTGGGGAAATGAAAAAAGGAAACATTATTATCTTTTGTATTTTATTTTGTATTATTGCAAGTGGGAATCGCGCATGATGGCATTTTGCTGTGTAAAAGCAATATTCCTCGTAATGGTTTTTAAACATTGGACCTTGTGACGTCATAAAGCTGGCGATATTCCAGTTACCAACACCAGATGGGGCGACAGTCAGTTTTCCTCTCGGACGGCGCTACCTGTATTCTTTATATCTTGGACTCCATCTACATCGCCACAACACTTCAAGCTGGTGGCGGCAGTATTATGGTTTAGGGGATGTTTTCTTGGCATTGTTTGGGTCCTTTGATTCCTCTGCACGGACGCGTGCGTGCCCAAGATTATTTAAGTATTGTCGCAGATCAAGTACATCCCGTTAAGTTAATGGTGTACTCTGACGGGGATGGATACTTCCAGCAGGACAATGCTCCTTGTCATAAGGCTGGCATCGTCCTCAGATGGTTCGAAGAACATGTCGGAGAGTTTACTTTGCTTCATTGGCCTGCACAATCGCCAGATCTCAATCCCATTGAGAATTTTTGGGATGAGATCGAACGGGCCATAAGGCAGCGGGATCCAGCACCATCAAATCTGCAGGAATTGGAAGGTACAGTTCTTCAGAGTTGGTCCCAAATTCCTCCTACAACCTACCAACATCTCATAGAATCCATGCCCCGAAGAATGCAAGCAGTAATAAGAGCGAAAGGTGGCCCAACACCGTATTAAGGAGGTGGTCATAATAATTTGGCCATTCAGTGTATATTCTAAAATTTTTTATCAATTTCTATTATTCCTGAAGATGGCCCCTGGCCGAAACACGTTGAATAAATAACTTTTTTATTAAAGTATTACTTACATGTCCATCATTGATAATAATACAGTAATACAAGAACTACATCCCTGCTATTAATTTTAATAAAAGCAAATAAACATTAATAAACGTAGGAATACAATATTAATTGAAATAAAATGGGGCATTAAAGATTATAAAGCTTCTGAGTTAGCCGTTTTCTTGCCTAGTTTGGAACAGAGGAGGATAAGTGTGAGATTTTAATTCCCCTACTGCATTAGCAAATGGCATCCAAAGTAGACAGAGAAAAACGGCCTCCGAGACTCTCTTAATAAGACAAAAGGAATTAGACAAACGAAGTACGCTGAGTTGCAGAATGCATTCCAACAAAACTGGGGTGGAGAGCAAAGTTTGAAAAGTGTTTTGCTCCATCAGCACCAAATGAAATAATCAATAGCTTTTGCCACTCTCGGAAGCTGAAGACTCAGATAAGTGGTTTCATCGACGATATCAGGTTCTTGTAAGCCAGAAATTGAACCATCTGATTTTGAAGCTGATTAAATTGAACTGCGCTGTTTGCTGGTATAAATTTTAAAGATCATTCGTCTGCTGGAGAGCTTTAATGACAGTTTTTATTACAAGGACGTAGCTAATCTAAACACCTGGAGCGGTCTCTGCAGAGCAGAGATTTGAAAAACTGCTTGACATGGACATGTAATTAAGACACGAAACACTGTTTTGGTAGCGTGTCCGCAAACGTTTTTTGATGATATGGTGTAGCTTTGTTTTAATAGTGACCATGACTCCTTTGAGCATGTTATTTAATTTCGTAGTTCAATCATTTTTTGTTATTTCTATTATTATTATTATTATTATTATTATTATTATTATTATTATTATTATTACATTAGCTCCTATTTTTGGGCGTTTTCTTATAAATATTTAATAGTGCCAGGTTAATAATTTTATGAAGGATTTTTTTTAACATTTTAAAGAAGAAAAATTTTTGTTTATTAATTACCTTATTCATTTGGCTTTGTCTACGTTAACGCTCAGTGAATGGAAGTTTAGTTTATACATTTTATAAGAGTAAAAAGCAATATTACAAATGATTGGTTTCCCACGGGCCAGTGCTCGAATTCAATGAAGCTGAGAGCAGTCAAAATGCCATTAATGATTTCGCATACTAATTAATTTAGCAACGATTAAAAGGCCGATTCGGAATGATTACCAGTAATAAGTAAACAGAACATTTATTAGCTTCGTCCAATTAAACAGGTCTCTGTAAATTCCACGACGCCTAATTTCTAGCAGTTAAACCAATTAGTCGTTGATCTGCAAATAGCGGAAGCCAACGAAAATGAAAACACCGGGTGGATGGGTGGGGAGGGAAGTGAATCGACCATGAAATGATTTTTGCACGTGAAGCAATCTTATTGAGTTCTGGGAAGTTACTGCTCGCTTCTTTATGAGCTGTGTTGTTTAATAAGCTACAAAAAACAGAAGTGAAATGTTGTAATTTGATTTCGCAGTCATCAGCATTTTCGGTGGTTTCACTTTAGGGAGGTTATGAAGTCGTCTGAATCAGCAACATTTGTCATCGGGAAAACAAAAACATGGAAGGGAGCAAAAACAGATAACCTTTGAGAGCGTTCAGTTAATTTAATGCACGTTTATGAAGCACTTTTAACACATAGCAACTGAAATAGTGCAGAGGGAGTAATTATTACTCACTCGTTTTGATAATAAATGAAGATACACGAGTCTTTTGTCATGAATCGTTTTGTTTATGAAGGACATTTTTTTGTCTTATTATGGATTGGTTAAAATAGGAATGAAACTTCTCCTTCCATTCTCGTAAGAGAAGAAAATGCCCTGAAAAACTGCTTTGGCATGATCCACCATTCGGTTGCTTTTAAAGAGGGTCTCAAAAATCCGGTCTTGTAGGGAATATTGTCTCCACACCTTACATCTGGAGTTGTTTTTTTTCTTTTGAGGATCTTCTTAGCGTTCGTTGGTTTATATGCTGCAATGATAAAAGTTAATTCCATCATTAATATACAGGGTGGATACAAAAATGAGCGCCCCTCCTTTTTTTTTAATTTTCGTAACCGAAGCAGATATGTCAATTTTGATGAATCCAATGAATAGGAAGTTGTGGGTGACCTATCCCATGGTGCACTTTTATCATCCCAAATATGCAAATTCTATCTTAAAACCCGTAACAGATACACGAAAAATTCCAATTAAAGACTTGTTCAGCATGGAATTCTGAACAAAACAAAAAAAATTTTTCCAAAATCCGATGAACGGATCACCAACAATCACAATTATTTGTAATATATAAACAACCACAGTGCATAAATAATTTTATTCCAAAATTAATCATAAATGTGCTCAATGTGACGACCATTGACATCATAACACAATAGGGCACGGAACTTAATTTGATTTTTGGTAATTTCTTGATTTTCATGTTGAATATTCAAATATCTTTGTGAAGTGCATAGGGAGATAACTAATAAATTCAACATGTGATCCGTTCATCGGATTTTGGAAGTTTGTTTTTTTTTGTTCGGAATTCCATGCTGAACAAGTCTTCAATTGGAATTTTTTGTATATCTGTTAGGGTTTTCAAGATAGGATTTGAATGTGTCCTAATTTGCATATTTGGGATGATGAAAAGTGCACCATGGGATAGGTCACCCACAACTTCTTATTTATTGGATTCATCAAAATTGACATATCTGCTTCGATTACGAAAAAAAAAGGGGGGGGGGCTCATTTTTGTATCCGACCTTTACGTATATAGGGCAAGTCAAATGTTGCCCCTCCCAATACAATTTCAAAACGAGTGGAGATACAACAAATCTGTTGTAGATAACATACAGAAAGTTAGGTAGGGGCTAAACAATGGTGGTGTCAAATTTGACCTTTGACCTCGACTTTCCCACCTTGCAATTTGTAACTTTGTAACCGTTACAGGTAGAGAAAATTTTCTAATTGTACGGTTGTAGAGCTCAAAACGCTGATTTTAAGAAAACTAAGTTTGTGTGGCGGAATGGTACAGGCCTACCAAGAGAGAATGATACGGAATAAAAAGAAAAAAAGAAAAATTCATTTTTCAATAAGAGAAAGCTCTTCATGTCGTTTGTTGTTTTGGAGCTTTGAAATGAAAAAAAGAATTAATTTCTTTAAAAAAAGGCGTAGCCCATTTCCATAAAAAAATGGTCAATGCATAGTTTAAGTACCCCTCTAAGTGTGTATTTCTAAAAATAATAATAATAATAATAATAATAATAATAATAATATTAATAATAATAATAATGTGAAGAAGTGATCCATCTTGCATGAAGACAGTGGTATGCAAACATTGTCATTTTCTCTAAAGCAGGAACGACTTGCTGTTGAAGGAGTTTATAGTACCGTGCACTCGTGATAAAGCCATCATTTCTCCTGGTGATCAAAATTTGAACTAATTTTTATTGCAGAAATCTCTTCCCCGTGGTCCATATAGCGTTTATACCAGGTTTTATCAAAATTTGATGAGTAAAACGGGTATTAGAGGAATCTGTATAGAGTCAGTTTATTTTTAACCTTCCTGTATAACGGGGTTTCCGTGCTCGTATTAATACCTACAAGGGATCAAGAAGGGTATCTTTCTAATTCTTTTCATACCCTAAACAAAGATTACGATATTGCTATATTATTCTTATTTTATGTGTATTCTCATTTTGCAACATTTTAATATTCACTATTGACTTATATGTATTCGGACACGCTGTTTATGTACAGAGTAATAGCATATGGAGAAAAATTATAGTACGAGTATAATTTTTTAATATTATTTATACACGTCTCTCTCTATATATATAGATATATATATTCTAATCAAGAAAAAGGATTTGGCAAAAAGTGTTCAAGTTGAGTGTCTTTACCTTAGAGGGGATCAAGACCAAATTCAAATTCATTAACGGGATATCAAGTCATATATATCGGTACGATTATAGTAATATATGAGAAAGACATTTATGTTTTTTGAGAAGAAATACGAGACTCATTTTAAAAGGTTTGCACACAGTGCAAGCTCGGCCTTGAGGTTGGTTATGGCAGCGGAAGGAATGGCGCTACCTTTTGGTTTCGCATTGTCCATCTGTTAGACATTCGAAAGCGAGCCTAACATTTTTGTACACATGTTAGGATGCAACGTTTCACTTTTTATCTCTGTTATTGGAAAAAAATAAAGTGTGTTCATTACTTTCCCATCAACTCTGGCTTAGTGATGTCAGGAGACCCGGGAGGAGAGAGTATATTTGGTATGACAAAAACAAATTGTGGGGCCTTGAATGAATTGTCTCTTAAGGCGTTGGGCATGTAGAATTTTATTCCAACAGCCCCTAAATAAGAGGATATGAACTTTAATAGTTTAAACTTTTTTGAGAAGGCCTATGGAGATAGAGAAGAATGCAAGCGATTTATTCGCATTAAAAATGTTGAACTTCTTATTCGACTGTTACAAGCCCACGAATGATTTTGCAGAAACGATCACTTTATGTCCCAACTGAGAAGTTTACCAAAAAGGGGCAGATTTATACAATTTAGAATGAAATTTATTAAACTACTAAATTTCTAGGTAATAAATTATTTCCTGTATTTTGCTTATCTAGCTTTATAGCGCTTAAAATTTCTTTTAAGGATTTTGTTGTCACCTTCTTTAGTAGCGAACGTGGAAGCTTTGTTTGGAAGGGGAAGACTAATGGTGACCAACGTGAACTGGGAAGCAAGGGTTAGCACTGGGGTTGCTCCCTGTTTCCCTTTTACTTGGCCGATCCTCTCTCTCTCTTCTCATTGGAGAAAATGAAATTTCTCATCCGGTGTGCACACAAGAGCTGCCTTTTGACAAATGACCGAATAAATTGTGCCCGGAGGCCCTCGAGTATTTCTGATATTGCCTCTTGTGTGTCCACCGAGGAACGATATTAGAAATCGTCAGGGATCACGAGGTGACTCGTTTTTTACATTTGGTTATTAATCATCTGGATCCTGTTATATATCTCGAAGAACACTCCATTAAAGGGCAATTTGGCATCGATGCTAAATTTCACTTTCGATCGGCATACATTGAGCAATATTAGACACCTTTTCCTTAATAATGAAATAAAAGGGTTGACCTGTTCGATCGAAAAGTTTTGAAATTTTTCTGATCAATATGCTGTCGACAATTCCGATTTAGATTCGTTTATTCTAATCTCACAGACCCGAGTAACGCTAAGGTTGCTGTACATAATATCGAACGGTATGTCAAATTCTGATTATCCGCTTAATAAGATAAGCCTTCCTTTGTTCATGTCAAATTAAAATCTTTATTGTTGTCGAGAAAGATTGCGAGTTCAAAGCATTCGTTTAAATTGCTCTTTCAACTTAAAGTGAAACCGGAAATTATAAGGGAAAGTTCAATTTTAATAGGGAGAAATATCAAAACATAAATATTGAATATCCGCCATCTTTTGAGGGCATCGAGACCCATGGCTGCCATGGCTCTGAACTTATCCCATTGTTATACAATACATCCAAACACGCAACAACTCGTTACCATCGTTATACAATAACAAGTCGGGCAAAAACGGCGCACTTCGATGAGTAGCAGTATAGGAGTGCCTTCCTCTTGCCCTCAAAAAATGCCAGCTGTACTCATCATTCAATGCGAAGATATTTTCCCCTATTAAGTTTAACTCTTCTATTTTTTATGCTCGAAAGTTTTGTTAAGTTTAACAACTGGCTAAATATAGCATGTCCTATAGCCATATATAAAACTAGTTCGATACTCTTGCTGATGACAGATGATAAAGTTTCAAAAAGGAAACAAGGAGCAAGGGACGTATCACTCATAGAACCGAAATTAAATTTTTCTGATTTTTAGAAATAACAAAACTATCAACAGGTACATCTGAATAAAATTACCAAGAAACAGTCCAAATAAGCGCTTGATTACACAAAGAATTGCACTCCATATAAAGATGCTTTATAAAAATATGAGCTACCACCAAAATCATATGTAGATGTCTTTTTTCATAAAGGAAAAGGTATAAATAAATATATAAATAAATGAATAATTTAAATGAAAACAAGTCTGAAAGGACACAGATTTGAGGATGTAGAGGACATCAAAAGAACGATACAGCCGAATTTGGAAGGGTTAAAGCAGAGGACTTTAAAGCATGTTTCCAAAACTTTTATGAACGCTGCAATAAGTGTGTAGCCTCAGAAAATAACTGATATCAAAAACATTAAAAGTTTTGCCAGAAATATGTCTTATATTTGTTAAATTGCTCCAGTCTCGTTTATTAATTATTTCATCTTGTATATTATGTACTGGACGCATGTTTAAGTTTTTGAGGTTCGAGAGTTATTCAGAAAATACAATACTACCCACATCTTTTATCCGTAAAACAATTGCACGCATGCCTTTACATTAACCATCTTTTCTTTTTTTACGTAGCTATTCCTTTACCTGTGTCCCTATCAAGCAGTGGTATGTCTATTCTATCGAATATAGAACATTCATACAAAAAAGGCGCCTAAGCGTTTGTGAATGTTTAATCTCCTACTCCGACAATTCAATTACTCGGACGCCTTTTTAACAATGAACATATTCAAATAACATAAAGAAGGAAAATTGTTTTTGTTTTTTTAAATATCTCGGAAACTGAGATCGATAGAAGAATGAAACAAGTGATGTGTTTATTTCGAAAGCTGTAAAAGTATGATACAGAAGTTTCAAAATTAATTACGAATTAAGTTACAATTGTTGCCGACTGGTCGCAGTACGGAGTCGAGGAATAAGCTATTCTTTGCAAGCAGACATTGCAATCACATTATAATCGATTCAAAATGTGCACCTTTCGCAGCACAGAGATGGCGCAAACGAAGAATGAAATTCAGTACATTAAGTACAGCGCCATCTGTGAGCAACATTTGTAACTTATTTGTAATTAATTTTGTAACTTCCATATCAGATTTTTACGGCTTTCGAAATAAACATACCACTTGTTTCAGTCTTTTATCGATATCCGTTTACGAGATATTTAGTCTTAAAATCGGGGAGTCTTTTGTGTATTCTCATCCACAGTTTCAGGTGAATCTCATGTATATTGCCAAGACATATCGTTGTCGGAGACATTGATAATGTCTTCTTTCTAGATTAGTGATATGCCTCTAGCTCTGGCATTCGTCAACCCATATTACCGACATTTTAGGGATGACCTAACTGGGTACATCTTGTTTCTCATTTTACTCGCAATAGTTTCATATATTTCTTTCGGCATATATTAATGCTATATAAGATTATGGAAGCTTGCCCAGTTCCACTAAATACCCATACAATTACAGAAGGAATGAAATCCTATAGAAAGATAGTTGCATTGCAACCGAAATACTGTATATTTATTCATGGATGATTTTAGGCTAGTGGAATGTCGCACTTTTACCGACAAAATATCTCGCTCCACGAATGACTGATAGTGCTTTTATCTACTAGCATTCTTTATAGAAAGTAGCTTCTATAAATTGCAGAATGCCTTCTTGGATACAGGGTGATACAAAAGTCGCGCACATCCAAATTCGATTGTCTATATATAGTGTAATAGTTGAAAATTTTCATCGGCTACGCAAGATGGCACCGTTTTGAGCATATGTTGTAAAAATATACGTGTTGTGTAAATACTGTATCAAATGATATTAATACTGGATGGCGCAAAAAAGGTGTTATAAAGTTTTTGTCTACTTGGACATAATATGAGCTTGTAGATTCTTGTTATCATATTTATGGTATAACAGACATCCGAAATTTAGTGCAGAAGGTTTTCAAATTGTTTTCCGTGGTGACTCTCTGAAAAACATCATATTCGACTGCACGAATCTCTCTGGAAATTGCAGTACAAAAATGATGTACTGATCCGGTCGTTTCAAAACGTTTCACCAACTCGTAAAAACCATGAAACAAAATTACGGTTACGGTACAAAAACCCGCATCAAAGGATGCTTAAATTTTGTCATCACAATTTCTTTATGATAAACATACGCTAATCCAACGTTAGTGCTTTCATTCTGAAATGTAATGAGACATCAGTGAGTGAGCTATAGAATGTTCAGAATTGCAATAGAACAGTAACACGAGGAAAATCATTTACGGCGTACAATTAAACAACAGTAGACAAAAATTTTCTAACGCCTTTTTTGCGCCACCCGGTAGTATTACTTAATGTCGTCTGGTTTTTATTATTATTTCGATGTGCGCGACTTTTGGATCACTCTGTAAACCTATACCCTCACTTTTATTAATATTTTATTTAAATTTCGAAGAAACTTATTGGTCATAGAAAACAATAAAGTACGTAAACGTATAATAATCCTCAAATCAGTATCAACAGAACAGATAGAACTTCGAACTTGTAATATTTAACTGGAATAAATAATATTACGCCATTATTATTATTATCATTATAAAACTTCTATTAGAATTCTACTTGGAAGATGAGCATCGTTCACATTTTAAATAAATCGATTATTTTTTCAGTCAACTTTAATCGACTTTATTAGATCAGAAATCCACTTACTTATTGAAGTCCGAGAATTTTATAGAAGTTATTATAACTTTGAACATTTAAAATCGTTAAGATAAAGTTTCTACATTTAAGATTTAGCCAGAAGGTTTCAACTACACCGGACGATCGTATTGTTATCAGAGTTGATTTACGAAGCCTCTGTCGGGTCGACTGGACTGTAAGCCCCTGAATCACTTCTGTCATCACTTGATTATTTAACAACACAGTCTACCTTCTTGAATGACTAATTACAAAACATCCTTTCAAAGTTTCAAATATAGATTGATTTTCAGTTTCTTCCAAAAATCCGATTACAAAGAAACCCGATTGAGAGATCGGTGAGAGCAGAAGTCAACGAGACAGATGAAGCAAAAGCATAGAGGTAGTCAGATTTAGAGATAGCGGAAGTCCTTTCACTTAGCTTTTTATTCAATTATCAGTTCATTCCGAGTACGAAAATTAACAATAAACTTTTATTTTTATTCCATTATTATTACAGTTTGTTTCTGTGAGGTTTTAGTACGACTTTCCGTAATTGCGGAGCCAAATGAAGATCACCACCCCCACTAAAATCACCGCATCGCTGGTGTGACAATGAAGGCCGGGTAAAACCAACACTACCTAAAGAGAAAGCCTGCACACGGAAACGTCATACATTGTTAAAACGTCTAAGTAGTCATCTTTAAGCTAATTTCTATCAATAATAAACCCTAAATTATGACTAACAAGGGAACCCCACATACCCTAACCGCTTTGACAATGGAGTCCTTGTATGGCTACGTATGCTGAAATTTTTTCGTTTTCGCGGATTATTTTGAAAGAAGCACAATTTCGCACTCTTATTTTGCAAGCATCTATAGTAGATTCAGATGAGTAACATATTTCAATTTGGCGGAAATCTGTGACATACATGTTCGAGGGATTCCCTTGTAAGTATGATGATGTATAAATGTATGAAATTTCTGTGCGCAAGCTTTCTCTTTAGATGGTGTTGGTAAAACTAAAGCACTATACAGGGTGGATACAAAAATCAGCCCCCTCCCCTTTTATTTTGGTAACCGAAGCAGATATGTCAATTTTGATGAATTCAATGAATAGGAAGTTATGGGTGACCTATCCCGTGGTGCACTTTTCATCATCCCAAATATGTAAATTAGGTCACCTTCAAATCGTATCTTAAAAACCGTAACAGATACACGAAAAATTCCAATTGAAGACTTCTTCAGCATAGAATTCCGAACAAAACAAAAAACTTTCCAAAATCCGATGAACGGATCACCAACAATCCAAAGCAGACCATGTTAAAGAAATAATAACAAATTCTAATTAATTAAAGAAACCCAATTAATCTCATTCTTTTAATGTATTTTTGTTAAATAAACTGTCATTCTATTTTTACCATTTCCCAAGTAGTCTTTTTTTAAAATTCCAAGACATATTGAACTCTCCCCACTAAGCACGAACTTGTGTAGAGGCCTTATCCCACCATTGAAAAAACATTGGAAGATGTATCTAAGATGTATTTGTTTTAATTTAATTCTATCACTTAATTTCCTAAATTTATCATTTTTAAGGCCCAGGTTCGCATAAAATGTTTGTGATCTTTTTTCGTTTTACCCCTAAAGAAATTCACTTCTCCTCTTTAGGAAAACAGAATTACCGCTGGCCACAATTGAGTTTATTCATACATGAATGTACATTTCGGCAGCCACGCAGCGTTTTTCAGCATGCGATCTTCTGAAATCGTCACCTGCATGGTTTCTGAAAATACATAATTTTCTTAACTTTTAAGTGCTCTTTGTTTGTGATACGTAAACTCACCTACTTCATTTTGAAAATTGTTTCGCTGTCATCTAGTGGAAGACTATGGAGCTATACGAGGTAGAGATGTTGCACTGCTTATTTCGCGCCTGTCGTATAATTTCAGTTTAACGAAATATGAGATATAAGTGGGCGAAAAAAGCCTGTAATCATGGTGACCACAATAAAGGGATCAGTGATTTGTAACTTATTATTGGACTTTTATCGGAAGCCGCAATATTAGATAGCAATCTGACAAATCGTATCTATTGATTCAGTTTTGTGTGCAGGTATATGGGTTGTGAATCAATATTGATGATCTTCGCCAAGAGTCAAAGGTGGTGAACGTGTATGGGGATTGCAGCTTTAACGAAAATGCAAATAAACAGAAACATTTACTGATGAGCAATTAATTGATAAATTAATGATATGCCGTAAACATGGCGAAATCGATCTGCCGTTCAGCTTGTTTCAAGTGATGGCCGGTGTTTAAATAGAAATTTATCACTGTATCGATTTCGACACTTGTACACTTTATCAGTCGTACAGCGACATCGAATTTCAAAGGTTCGAATTGTAAACTTGGTAAACTTCTCCCTCGTAAATTTGAAAAGCCTCGAAACTTTTGGAAATAATCGTCAAAGAATAAATTTGCATTTGTTCGATGACTCTATTATCTCCCACCTAGAAAATACTTTGTGCAAATATTTGTTCGCATTCTGTATATTTATTTAGTTATTAATGTCATTTAAATGAGACGTTTCATCTTTCTTGCAATCGTCATATTTCTCCAAATGATGCGTGTCCAGTTTATTAGCAACATTACTTTTTAAGGGCTTTAATTAAAGTCTATTCCACGAGCGTTTTCACTTAAATGAATGATGTTCAGTTTCCTTGCAATATATGAAACCAATAAGCTTAATCGGTTCAGGCAAGAAGAGGAATTCAAATGCCATTTATTGTTTATTAGCAACAGGAATAGATAGGAATAATATATGACGTTCAACTGTTTTAGCTAAAATCTGATTTTAAGCCTTTATTAGGAAAGTTTTTCTTCATTATTAATAAAATCAATGTATATTATTATTTTTTTAGCACAAATGCAGTATAATAATGTGATAACGCTTACTTCATCGTGTAGTTAAGTTGGCAAAACACGCTCAACAATATAAAGGCGAATACACGAATTAAAATCATTACATGAAATAATCAGTGTAGAAAATAAACTTTAGTTTGCTTCATTTTTAACAAAATAAGTCTTCTAAATATATAAACTATAAATCTATGGCATTTCATAGGGAATATCTACCAATCATTCGAAATGAAATATCCTCTGGCTTTATGCTTATAAAAATAATGTGTCGGCAAACAAAGTTGTATTCTCATCCATGACGGGAAATAAATATATATTTGTAACATATATAACAATACAGTATCGAATGCACTGCTTTGCAATGAAATTGCCCCACTCACAAGGAGTTATCCGAATGAGACAAAAGTAGATATACAGCAAGAGATACATTTAAACGCAGTTTATTACGTTATGGAGCCAAGAAGTGCACTCGTTTGTACAGGGTGTCCCAACGGAAAGCGGCATCAGTAGGTTGTAGCACCACTTCTAGCGGCGATACATTGTTCCAGCGCAGGTATAGGTGATCATACAGGTGGCGAATGTCGTCTTGGGATACGTCTGCCCAGGCCTGGTGAACCTGCTGTGTCAGTTCATGGAGATTCCGGGGTGATCGTAAACGATGTCCCACAATGTCCCACACGAACTCAATTGGCGATAGGTCTGGGGACCTCGCGGGCCATGGAGGCAGTTGACATAATGCAGACATGCCATGCTCTGGCGTTATCCTGCTGAAACACTGCGCCGGGTATGGTGTGCAGAAAGGGCAGTAATACGGGCTGCAGAATCTTTGTGACGTACCGTGCTGCTGTCAGGGTGCCTTGGATGATGACTAAAGACGTTCTGGTATCGTAGCCGATGGCACCCCAGACCATGATCCCGGGTGTTGGTCCACGATGACGATATCGGATGCATTGTTCATTGGCACGTTGCAATGATCTGCGTCACACCCGTCCGCGTCTGTCGTCAGTGTCCAAACAAAAGCGGGATTCATCGCTGAAGACCACCGGACACCATTCCATTCGCCAGCCCACTCGTTCATGACACCATTGCAGTCGTATTGCGCGGTGCTCAGGTGTCAAAGGAAGACACAGCAATGGACGCCTGGTATACTTTGTCGCGGCGTGTAACCGGCGTGCTATTGTCGCTATTGACACTGGAGCAGTACCGAGAATAGTGATGTTGTCGCGCAGTTGCCGCAGGGTGATGGTTCTGTCCGTAAGCGCTGTTCGCAATATCCGCCTTTCGGTACGAGCTGACGTGCTTTTCCGTGCCCCAGAGCCTGGTCTTCTGGCATGTGTGCCTTTCTCTCGCCATTGCCTCCAACATCGGCCTATCGTCCGTGCGTCCCGTGACACATGGACAGCAATCCGTCTTATCTGGTCGGGCCACCTCTGGCCCTGTGGAGTGCAGCAATACGGCGTGGTAGTGGGTCTGCAAGTCCCTGGTACACTTCTGGAGGCAGTTGACACCAGATAGTCTGCAGAGCCGAAGATAGTTGCTGCCCGTTCGTGGGCGGATGATCCAGTGCCCGGAGCCTGACTTCAACAGCATCCCAGATATGCTCGACGGGATTCATGTCAGGGCTCCGGGCTGGCCAGCTCAGTCGTTGGACCTCTCCTGCATGCTCCTCGAACCATTCGCGGACGACATTGGAGCGATGTGGTGGAGCATTGTCATCTTGAAAGACTGCTACGTCGTCAGGGTGTTGAAATGTCAAAAACGGGTGCAGATGGTCTCCGATGAGTTGACGATACCGTGGACCATTCAACGTTTGGTCCAGGATAACCAGAGGGCTCATTCCAAACCAGGAAAATGCACCCAAGACCATCACTGACGCCATGCGGGATCCATCGTTTCGTGAGGTCTGCGCCACATAGGGTGCCTCCCATCAGCGTGGTACAGTTGATATCGTGACTCATCTGACCATATGACGTTACGCCACTGTTGCAGAGTCCAGCCAAGATGGTTGGTGGCAAATGCACGCCGGAGTGTCCGATGACGCTGGGTAAGCATTGGCACCCGTGTAGGGCGACGGCTGCCAAACCCGAGGGCATGCAGATTCCGACGGATTGTCCACCGAGAGACGTTTCTAGTGCGGCCAGTATTGAACTGGTCTGTGATTTGCTGCACTGTTGCTCTCCTGTCTCTCTGAATCATTCGTCCCAGGTGTCGCCGGTCACGATCATTCAGGGCAGCTGGACGCCCGGTATGGTGCCTGTTGTGGACTGTGATGCCTTCATCCAGCCATTCCCGATTCACCCTGGAGACAGTTGAGCGGGGAAAGCCAAATTCCTGCACCACTGCCGAAATGGAACATCCCATGCGTCGGGCACCTACTATCATACCCCGTTCAAAAGACATCAACTCGCGACGACGTGCCATTTCTGATTTATCACTTATCCAAGCTCTTCCCACAACGTCTAATGGTCCATTCCCAGAATCCGTTACCCCTGTGAATTCGTGAGCCATGCCCATCAATCAAAGTGCTTGCTATCCCATGAGTTTTGCTAACTCAGTGTACATGTATAAAACATAAATGAATAAACGTAAGTGACTTTAATATTTATTGTTCTCACTTTGAATGCCAAAAAAATTCATTTATTTTTATATTAATTTTTTAGAATTTATACAATTTAAAGAGGAATAATTAAAAAATAAAAATCAATAATCAATGATTAGCATTAACCTCTTAATAAGTTTATATATCAGATATTTTTAATATTTTTAAATAAGCCTTTCGAACAGAATAAGTATGTCGCAGCCAATGGAGTATTCTTTATTTGGTGGTTCAAGGTTTGTCCCAAGGCCACAAATGAAATACCATTCAATCTTTATAGAGCTTCTTCCAAAATTCCTGTCGTAAATCTTTCACCTCTGCCAAAACTGAACGATATGATCCTACATTTTGTGTACTCCTAACAGATAGGTTACTTACTTGATAAAAGTATTTCTCATAGTCTTCTCCCGTTTTCTACGGCTTTCGCGTTCCTGTAAGAAGTTTCCTGCCAAGATCAACTCAAAATGCTTCCAGCAATGTTTGACTTCGCTGATATCTTTGGAAGGCAACAAACGATACTTCTTGATCGTTGCCGATCGGATAGACGCACAATTTTGTTGTCCATCATATTTCATAGTTCTGAGTCCAATCTATAATCTATGGGATCTACTCGATCGACACATCACACGAACATTTCCTCCGGATGCATTGCATTCTTCATGATCACATATGCCATAGTAATGTTCATTCAACTTAGACTCGGTAGTTCCTGTAGGAAGTAATTGAGGTAGGGAGCACATTCATGCTACTTGTCCACGCGGGGGGGGGAGTCATATAATAATCCATCAGAAGTATTTAAATACGCTCAACGGTAATTCTTTAGATAAGTCTTTTCAACAGCCTCATAAAGAATAAACGAGAAAGCTTTAAGGTTGCTGAGAGGACAAGTTGTTTCCCTATAAAAGTAAATTTTCACAAATTATATTGTAATTTGCATAATTATTGGATAGTCAACCTTCATCACTACGCCTAGGTCAGTTTATCATGGAGCGATTAGGAATCGAGTAATTAGGCATTGGATAAAAGTTCATGGACCGTTTTTTTTTCTTCTATAGGAGCACCATATAATACTAAAGGAAAATATGTATTGGGGCTATTTTAATTAGAAAGAGGGACGCACAAGAAAAACTTTCCTCGGGGGATTCCCATATGACCTTAAACGGAAAGGGAATGCAAATAATTATTTGATGATAATCAGAGAAATGCATTTCTAACGTCGCCAAATCCCCGATCAAGAGTTAGGTTAATGAGTTTTAAACGGAAAAAAAGGTTTTCTTTCGCCCCCGCCTTAAATTCTCAAAATGAAAATGGAAAAGTTTTTCCCAGCATTCACTCGATTGCTCCATTACGGTGAAATGGATAAAAACTCGTAGAGTGCTGGGCTGGAGTAGATTAAGACAAAAAAAATCAATTTCTTTACCGCAGAAGATATATTAGAATGGATTTAGCGGCTGGCATAGTAAATAAAAAAATTGCTTATATTAAACTATAAAACACTGAATTGGATATTTGGGTAAAGTACATTTATTAAAAAAATTAAAATCGGGTTTTTGCCCTATCGATACTGATTGAATTCTTGACGGGGTTTCAGAATTAATTACAAAATGCTTTATTGAAGAAACTCTCAGCAGTTTGAGGGTTAATTGTAATCTTTCCAGTAATAATAATAGACACCAAAAAACTGCTAATACTCACGAATAACTGAGCAGTAGAAATGTAGATTCTGGAAGTAAAATCATCTCTTTGTAGAAAAGTGGTTTTATATCAACGTTTTGTAATCTATCCAGTTAGAATGTGGAAATGGCTATCCTCTTACATTTGATCGTGCATTCATTCAGAATTTGTATCTTTCCTTACATAGGGTTTGAGTCATAATTAATGGCCGATTCTCACACAAGTAAAGTAACATTAACATATAAAGAAATTCATTTTATTGGGCCCTCTGCAACAGTACAACGTGCCCCCCCCCCCAAAAAAAAATACAAAAATGTCGTGATGGCAGAAACTGGCGTTACAATGGACTAAGAAATTGGTAACGGCCTGAATCATGACATCCTGAACCCTTTGGCCCTCAGAAAGCTCAAATGCCGAAACATGTGAAAGCGGTCATGTCGGGTGAATACGCAGAACGGAGGAGGACCCTGTACTCCATGGCGTTGATTTTCTGCAACCTTGTATGTATCCGCTTGTCTGTTATCTTCCTGATGACACGAGTTAGTTAGCACGATGTTATCTACATACGCTGTTAGGTTATTTTTTTTCTTATTAATGGTTGATTCACCATAATGATAATTACAAACGCTAATATTTGATTTGCTCTCTCGTATTTTTATCTTCAGTGTAATCTTTGCGCATTGACCATTTGTCGTATACTGCATTTCTTCTCACTTTTCCAGTGGTTCGTGAGATTTCGCCTATCTATCTATTTAAAACCCATTATCAGTTGTTATATACCCTAGAAATTGAACACGCAATTGATTTTCAAGCCCTTCTATTTTTTGTATCTGTTGAATCTGCTTTATATCAAAATATTGTTGTGATTCTGAACTCCTGAAATTGGTTTTGTGACCGCATTTTGACGTCTAGTAATTGCCATCTTCTCAGTCTTCTCAATTGGCATTGCAAACCGGTATTTAATTTCGCTTGTATAATTGCCATTTAACTGCACTTAATTTATTAAAAGTAATTAAATTCGTAAACTGTTGGATCCTGGATCATTGAGGAAAACAGAGGCTACGACCTAGTGATTTTGAGATCAAATGGTCACTAGTCCAGCCATTTTTGAGGGAAATTGAAGAGCAGACATAGTCTATTTACAGATCTGTGAGGGGGAAATCATTTTAATAATCGTATTATTTAGATTCCGTCAGTTGTGTTCAGTTTCTGTTTTACAGGGTTCATGTTCGAATGATTCTCTTAAAGGCTTTGTGTATGACTTGTGCGGCTGCCGATAGCATATCATCAAAGGTACAATGACTTTTTAGTTATTGTATAAAATTATATTTTCCCCAGTTCAATTTAATGCTCAAACTATTCATCCGAGTAGCGATTCTGTCACTTTTAAATGATAGCTAAACATCTTCAGGGAATAAATCTGAGATCACCTTCTTTGCTTAACTCGCTTTTAATACCTTGACGGAATTCTTTTTAATTTAATAGTTTGCAAAGGATATCCTTAAAAAAAATGCTTTTGTGATAGAGTATGGGAGTCGCGTCGCTTTAACCTTCTCGTAAAGGTCGTTCGATTCGCTCGATCGCAGCTGCTTTCTTCGCTTCTTCTCAGCTGGTTTCCTTCGTCGTCGCTGCGGACTCCCTTTGTTCGCCGTTGAGGAGGTCGTCAAAGGGTCAAATGCGGGTGAATTGAAGCTGATCTTTAGTTGTGGGCGAAAAATCGAAGACTCATTTCCACTTGGAGGTGACAAATGAAGAAGTCATCTGCTTCCTTTACAAATACCGTCTTCAGCATTTTTTACAAAAAAAAGACGAGGAGGAGGAGTGGTCGGGGAAAGACACTTCTATTATTGTGATCATCAATATCCTTCACGGAATTCTTTCAAGCTGAAAATGTTTGCAAAATTGCTTTCGAGCTGGAAAGACAAACTGGCGAGATTGCTTTCACAAAACCAGCCACCTTTTAGATGAAATTTTAATTACTTTCTGTGGTGTTCAGTTTTTATGTATGACATTAAATAAGCTTAGAGAAGTAATGTTTGTAGATAATTAATATCCTAAAATGTTGAGCAATATATTTTTCTGGTTATTTTCTGGTTTGATTACAGGATCAATACGAAATACTCTGTAATGTGAAAGCTTTGTTATTAAATCTATATTTTGAAAAATTAAATCTGTTCTTCCAGTTTAGATACTACATTGAGACCAAAATCTTAACTGTGAAGCATATTAAATGCATGAAGGACAAGATTTGAATTATAGCATGGGTCAGAAAAGACGGTTAATGTAAATGCATCTAACTAAACAGAAAATCTACTCTTGTTATGAAACTTCCTACTTCACTGCAGGTTCAGTTTAAAAAATGTAACATTTTAATTATGGTAATTTGGATTTTTTTTTAAAAGTATCTGAATTTTAGATAATAATTAAAATCAAAATCCTTAAATGAAGGTTTACTTTTTTGGAATTGCACATTGCCCTTGTTAATTTAAGATTTCAGGCTGTCACCTGTTTGATATTGGACTGCCTTATTGAACGAGAGACATTTCGTTTGTAAGACGAGATAAGACGCTTTATGGATCTTGCAGTTAGAATTTAGAATTTTAAAATTGTATAAAATTGTCTCAAATTGTTTTAAATTCACTTAGCAACTATTTTAAAATAAATATGGTTAAGTTGGTAGATCTGTTTTGGACAGATCCTCGTCTTAAGCAATTAATTAAATTATAGCTTAAGTGAATTTATTTTAAATTTTTGATGCTCTACTTTTGTTGATATACATAACGGTAATGGGCTTTTTGTAATACTTGATTATAATTTGCTATTTGATAAGATACTGCTCTGAGTTGAGGTCCGAATTACTGACATAATATTCGGAAAGCAGTCATTACTTCTATAAATAAATTTTTAAAAAACTTATATCCCCAAGACATAAAATCTTTATTTAACCAAAAAAATTCTTTTTGGACATCGGGTAATTCGATGTAATGTTGCAAACATATTCGGAAGGAAGCGAGCAATTAGTTTTTAGTTCTTAAATTAAACAGACTATTGTAGAAAACATTTTTAAACTTTATTATGTTGATGAAATTTCCTCTTCAGGTCGCATAGTATTTACATTCAACGAACTTAGACTTAATTACTGAATTCTATGTTTTTAAGCTGCGGGACACATGACATGAAATATTCGTCTTTTTCATCGCTGTTACGGATATCCGATATCACATCCAAATTTCTATGCGACCGAAATTTCCCGAGATATCAGCCAAAAATTAAATTTCCGAAAGAGAATGACAAAACAGTTTCATAGTAAACAAAAAAATCCAAGATTTCTATGTGGCTTCAATGAAGTCCATTTGGATATCTCGTAACAGCAAAGCGGTTCATATCCGCGGTAGCTCAGTTGGCAAGAGCAGTGCCAGCGATAGGCATGGTCCCTGGTTCGAACCCAGGTCGCGGAATTTTTCCTTCCCTTTTCAATTTATCTTTCGAAACCATATGCCTACAGAAACCATGTGCCAGGCAAGGTGCGTTATCGTGCTTAAACAGAAAAGGGCCATTGCCAAAGTGCTGCCAGAGAGATGGGAGTGCTGCGTTGTCCAGAATGTCTTGGTAACGCTCTGCGTTTAGATGTCCGTCCTCAGAAGCGATTACACCCAACCCATACCATGAAAAGCACGCCCACACCATCACCGACTCTCCGCCGAACTTCACCGTGGGCACAACTCAGCTTGGCAGATAACGTTCGCCGAGCGTTCGTCATATACCAACCCGTCCATCCGATTGCCAGATGGTGTAGCGGGACTCATAACTCCATTCAACCATTCGCCATTGATCCAGAGTCCAAAGTCGTCGCTCTTTGCACCATTGCAATCTCCTCGCTTCGTTGCTGGTGCTGATGTGATTGTTTGTGGGCTGCTGCTCTGCTATAAAAACCCATTGCATGCAGTTCCCTGCGAACAGTCTGGGTGCTCACAGTTGTTCCCGTCGACTCTATGAACGATCTTGTCAGTCCATCAAGTGATGTGTCACGGTTTGCAGTGACCCCTTTACGAAGAGCCCTTTCGTCTCTGGCCGACATGATCTTGGGTCTTCCAGTCCTAGGCGGAACACTTGTGGTGCCTTTCTCTTTCCATGCCCAGATGACGTTGTGAACGGTCGATTTCGGGATGTTTAGGAGGGTTGACGTCTCTCTAACAGTTTTCCTGCGAGATGGCACCCAAGATGGTACCTCTTTGATAGTCTGAAAGCTCTTTTCTTTGAGACATTCTTACAGCATTCACGCAAGCATCATCTCATAATAGCATATTCTCTGTTATGTAGTGCTGGGAAGAATGCGAACAGTGAAATTGCAAAGGAATGTCTCATTTTCATTCAAATCAGGGTTGTCTCATGACTTTTGATAGGGTAGTGTATATGTCTATCGGGTAGATTCAATAATAATCATAAATTTGGAAAACTTCGAAAATTGGACTAATCGTTACGGAAATGTAATTATCGACTGGATGATATGAACTATGGTATTCACTCGTTATTCAATAAGGAGTCTACATTTAACAATGTAAACCTTATGCCATATCTCCACTGGCACAAAGGTTTTAGAGCCTTTTTTTTCTAGATATTTAATTTTTGGGATATCAGCTGTCTCCACCAACAAAGTTCCAGAAAATAAAAGAACCCAGAAAAAATTATCTGGACAATAAAATTCAAGTTTGAATAATGTGTTTCTTTGAAGTCATAACTAGGAGAATGATGTCATAGCCAGGATCTTTGAAGTGAAATAAACAGAGAAAGGCAGCCCACTTCAAGTAATGCTACTGCTATCGAAGTTGAAATATTGAAAAATAAGGACAATTGATTAATTGCATCGTAATCACAAACATGTCGCCCATGTAGTTAGTAGGAAACCTGGCAAATTATTCACGACGTGACTAAAAAAAAATATTGTCACCTGAACTTAAAATGCCAGAATTTTCAGGATCAAGTGGAGACTCCATTACTTTTCCAGGCAAAAAAAGTTATAAATATTTTTTATCTAGATTTTTTTTTTCTAGAACCTCAATTGCAGGTGGAGACAAAGCATTAATATAGTGAGCTACAATTTATCAACTCAACACTGGTATGAAATATTACTTATATGTGATTTGGCTACTTAATCTAAAGGACCGTAGAATGTTTTATATAATTCATTCATAAATATTCATTTTTTTTATGGTTTCACGCTTTATATTTACGCGTTCATATTCGTATGTACTTTCACTATCTTATGCTCTTTACCCATTCACAAACATGTGCTTATTCTTCCTTACAAAATCTAATTCACTCACCCATACATGTTATCGAACAGATTTCATTTACCCCATTCATATTTTTACATTTAACTTCCTCAGAACATCTTTTAAGTTTGTCTTGTAATGATAGCTTGCGCATTCTCGACTGTTTTTTTATTTTTTCTATCCATGTTCATATTGTTATTTAATTTATTATGATTCTTCATTGCAAGTGCCGATGGAATAATCTTTCAAAGGAAAGGATTCTTTTTCGCCAATAAGTCTCTGTTTTTGATCTAAACTAGTATTAACGGATAGGGTGCTATCGTTTCATAAAGAGGCTTCTGAAAAAAGGATGGACAATCTCTCCATATACCTTGTTTCTAAGACCCCACCTATATTTCCAACATGTTATTCTTTAATAAATGGAAGGCCAGGTTTAGCATGATGAAGAGACGAGAGCGTAAATTGTGTTCCCTGATTTCATCACGGGATTCATCTTGATCACCGTTCATCGCAGCGCTTGACTAAGCGTGAATTAAAACTGTCTCATTTTGATTGATTTGGTGTTCGCCGAAAGTTGAAAGACGATTTCGAATTTTCAGCACTCCATAATGATGATGTCTTTAGTTTGATTAAAGATTACTAAGCTGAATCGTTTAACATTATATCTTCTCATATTGACGTCGTTTAACATTATTTCAAAAATCTTTTTTTATTTAATTTTATGATTCTCTTTTAATCGTGCCCTGTAGGAGTTCAGTTAACTTGAATGCACGCACATCGTCAAAAGCTTATGGGTAAATATAAAAATTGCTAGGATAATAAAGAATTCTAAACTAAAAATAATTCTGCGTATTGTCTCCTAAGAATCATTGTTTATAATTTAAGAATTACATTTGTATTTCCATTATAGATGAATTTGAAGGCTTAATTTGATATTCTGAAGCAATATATGTTATTTTAATATATATATTTAATCGTCGAGTAAAACAGGCAAAATCTGATAAATCTCTTACTAATATGAAGATCACAATTTACACAGATGCTTAATAATGAGTGAGACTTTTTAAATAAATTTTGCCAAAGCTTCCGATTCGGTAATGATCATTGTTATTAAAATTAAGCCCAGTTAAGGATTTAATTCCATGATAACATTCGATGTTTTTCCATCCTTTCAACTTTTATAGTCTTTCAAATTGTGCAAAAAATTTTTGGGAAACTTAAGTGCTATTCCTGAAGGTTCTCTCCTGGATCGTTGCTTTTTAACTTATACAGGGTGTATCTAAACTCCTGTCACAAACGTCTGGTGGTGATTCCCCACAGCGAGATGAAAATAAAAGTTCATGTAACATGATTCGGATAACGAACCTTTTATGAGATTTCCACAGTTAAAATTGAAGTTTCAGCAGCTGATTTTTCTATTCTGTGGATGACAGGTGATATGCAGAGAAGCTACAACAAATTCTTGAAATGACGTCACATTTGTTGGTTATTAACAGGTTCGCCTACTAATAACTTCAGATGTACCTAAACAACCATTCAGGGCAGTGAAACGGGTACTGTAGTAAACGATTCGTTATCTGACCTCTCTCCCCTTAACGATTGTGGAAGATGCAGGATACGCCAGTGGATGTTTCGTCGCCTCAATGCATGTGTTGTGTCAATAGTCGTCATTTTGAACATTTGTTGTAGCTTCTTCGCTTGTCACCTGCCATCCACAGACTACAAAACCAGCTGCTGAAACTTCACTTTAACTGCGGAAATCTCATAAACGGTTCGTTATCCGAACAATTATCTTGCTGTGGGGAACCACCACCAGAAGTTTGTGACAGGGGTTTAGATACACCCTGTATTTTATAGATATGGCTAAGGTTTAATGACTGATCAATATTGCCTTTCTATTTCGATAATTTGAATTTTTCTTCTTAATATTTTTGAATTTTTTTATTTCTTTTCACGTAGTATGACACAAGAAGAGTCTATGCGCTTATATATCAGCGAGATGAGGCAAGATTTGAATTTGGAAATGGATTCATTCGGGGATGGATAATTCGTATTTATTGGGCTGAAGTTAAATTTTTTGTTGTGCTAAAGATAATGATGAATACGTGGGACAGGAATAACCCCAAGAAGAAGCACAAAACGTTCGTTTTACTTTATTTTGTTTTCATCCTAAAAGCAAATTCGATGAGTAAAAATGATAATTTTCGCTAACAGGAACTCATCTTTATTATTATTTTATAATTTTTATAATTAATAATAAATTAATATACTTAACTAGCAAAGGTACCCGGCGTTGCCCGGGATAATTACACTTGGATGTAAACAGAACAATCTCAAAAAATTAAATTAAATTTTGCAATATTCTAAAAATAAACACATGAAAATGCTTAGAATTAATACAGTAAAAATTCTTAATGAAAATTCGAAAAAAATCTTTTTAAAGGCTCACAATGGCTGGACCTCTCCAATAATTTCTTACTCACGTAATCTTACCTCAGATGTATACTTAGTGTTGTTGCAATTTCCACTCTTCTCTCGATGTGTTGAAGCAAAACTTGGCCATTCATCACTTTGTGCAGTCTAGCGGTCGCCGATTCTTCTATTTACTTGCTTCCCATTTGCTCAATACATCACGGAGGCTAAAGGAGTGCTTCCTCTGTCGTCTTTCCACTCTTTCTCAATAGTCTGCTAACTCTCCATTATCTCCAGTTACTGATCATTTTTAAAGATTTTCAAGAAATTGTTAAGTACTAAGAACTGGCTTTTCTAAGAAAAGCCTGAATAACAGGAATTCTATGCATTGTTACAAATTGAAACTTATCCATATTACACCATCATTTTATGTTCATTGTTATAATTCTTGGAAAGATTGCTTTAACATTACATCATCATTCTGTGCTCATTGTTATTGGTGAATTGCGCGTTGATACCATTGTTGATGCGAACACAATGGGCCTATTGTTGCACAAGCTTTGCCTTGCATTGTTGGTCATGAGATATTTCTCATTATTATGCCTTGCCATAACCATGAATATCGATTTTTTATCGATATTTATTATTTTTCCGAAATCTGAGGTAGACAGTGACCTTCCTCATGCTTTGAAGGTCATGTATACGAAATTTTATCAAGATCGGAATAAAACTGTAGATTTGTATAAAAAACGTACACACAAACATCCTTCTTTATATATATAGA
>JAHWFO010018671.1:1636003-1682226 GCA_023313115.1 Rhysida immarginata | reverse complement strand
GCATACATGACCTTCAAAGCATGAGGAAGGTCATGTATGCGAAATTTTATCAAGATCGGAATAAAACTGTAGATTTGTATAAAAAACATACACACAGACCCACAGACCCACAGACGCACAGACCCACAAACATCCTTCTTTATATATATAGATAGATTAAATAAAAAATGAAAAATATTTTGCTCTAAGCGGAAACGTATTATTATTATTTTTATTTTATAAATTTTGCGCTTCCAAAATATAATTATGAAAACTTCGGCTTTCTAAAAAAAGGCGACTCTAATCTTAAATGCTAATTTGAGTTTGGCGCTTGATCTTTTGAATATTCCATCGTCTATGAGCGATGATCCTATTTGAAGCGAATAAATAGGTACAAAAAACTTCGATGTGAAAATCCTAAAGGATCAAAGGGTCAAGACGCGGGGGGGGGCGCGCGAAAATTCACGTACGATTTTATTGATTTCACCCTTGAGAAGCAAACGGCTTTAAATCATTGTCAGAAGGTGAGAGATAGTTTGGCTCGAAAATTAAGCAGCCCAAGACAGACGATCGATAATCGTTAAGTGATGAACGAATTACCAATAAGGGGGGAGAGGGGGTTGCAGGCTAGTAAACTTTATTAAACTTTGAGAAAAAATTCTCCTTTTACTATCCTATCAAAAATGAGAGTCAAAATTACACTAGGATGATGATGTGACTGTTATTAATGCTATAAAGTTAACTCTGTTGTCGCGCTTTCGCACGACCTTGATTCCTCAGATCGACTTCTTTTTTTGATAAATTTTTCTCTCGCACACGTTGCTCACATTCGTGTACGTATCTGTAAATAATATTCAAATTTAAATAATACATTTAATCTATGAAAAGTTTGTGACCATTTCCTTGTCTCTAGAATGATCCTAGGCTGCAGATAGCCTAACATCATTTATGCATATTTATCCATTTTTGACGAAGGCGAAATTGCAGTAGCCAGACGCTTTTTGGACATATCATCTCTCGCTCAGCGTAAGTGAGCTTTCGTTTTGTGCGAAGCAGAAAGAGATGTGGTTTTGTGGAATCTTTTCACGGTTTAAATCTTCCACAGTTTTGTGGAATCTTAATGTGTCATAACACTTCTGTATATGGGACTAATTTGCCGTTGAAGTAGATCTCTTTAGGAAGCCTGTGTTATCTAAACCATGTACATATTTTTATCATCAAAGTCGTTGTTTCATTATAACAAGTTTTTGTTTAAATATTTGAAAAAATCATACATTGAAATCCATTTATGAAACCTTTGTCGCGATTTAGTAATTTGGGTTTTTTTGTTTGTTTTTTGTTTCTTTTTTTGTTAGTAATTTTCTCTGATTAAGAAAAATTAAGGGTGTGTAAATTTTAAAATTTATTGGAATCGCAACTTTTCAAAAAATTAATTGTTGTAAAAGGAAATTTTATTATAAAGAAACAGTCACCTAGATTATTAGGCTTTTTAAAAATTTATTGATATAGGGAATCACCTTAATTGTTAAAATTCGGTAATCTTTTCATTTGTCGACTTGGTCGTTGAAAGAGCATCCGTGACAAAATTTATTATTAAATGTAGTGGAAATATATTTACTGTTACTTTTTAATTGTGATGATATTCAGTTTCCGATGGCTTATTACCCAAATGTTGGTTCCAGTTATCTTGGACATCTATCAAGACCTGATAAAATTCAGCCTCGCCGATTGAAGGCTGGTTTGGTTACCCGTGTATGACGGCGTAATAAATGTGAATATGTAAATTGCTTCCTTAAAAAAACGGAAGCGCTTATAATCCTATAAGAGCTTAGTTCATTATCTAATCCTTACCTTCAAAACCAGTCTTAAGAAAATTTATAATGTGTTACGAATTTTATTAAGAGCGAATCGTTGAATCAACTGTAATTTAAAAATTTGCAGTGCCGTCAGATCTTGCATGGCTCTAGGTTTGGTTTGGTTTGTTTGGTATTAACGTCCTTTTCAACTGCTATGGCCATTTCAGGACGGCGTTATAGGGGCCGCAAATTTTGCCTCGCAAGGGTTCTTTAACGTGCAGCCGGCAAACGACTACACGGGACCAACGGCTTTACTTCCCTTCCGAAGGAAGTGCGTGATCTCAGGATTTCCCCCTGAAAAATCCTCGTCGTCCTCGGCCAGGATCGAACCCGCGTACTCGGGCATCAGAGGCGATCACGCAAACCACTGAGCCACCGAGGCCGATCTTGCATGGCTCTAAGTTACGCAACTATAATATTAGTAAAATTAATTATATTCGTTAACTATTAAATAATGTCAACTTTCTTTGTTCTCGAGATCAATCTGATTGCCAATGTGTTTATGAAATGAACCCGAAGACCAACAACGCATTAAAGTACAACATCCGCAACGATATTGCATCCATCCCCATGTTCGTCATATGTTGGAACGTTTTACTGCAAATAACTTTTGTCGAGAAGAGCATAGAATAGTTCACGGTTTCAAGCATAATAATTTGGCATTAAATAGATACAGCGCCAATTTTGCCTTGATATCTTTTTCTTTGTTCAAGAGCTTTAACAGGAAATATGGGCTGGAAGGTCATTAGAATCATCCTGTATATAATGGGTAAAGATGGCTATTCGTTGATTTTACATATTTTAGTTTAATTGTATAGCACTGCATATATCATTTTTCAGTAATTCGGCAATCTCCTACATAATCCGATAATGCCTTAATGGCTATAAAATGTACGTGCAGAAGTTTAGCTATTCCGGATTGTGAAGAAAAATACAAACACATGATATATGATGTAATGTTTTTTTAAAAAAAATGTTTCGTTTTAATAACTCGCCCCCTTGGAATCTATTAATTCTGAATTCATGAGGGCGTTGCTCTCGCTTGTATAGTTTATGAGAGAAACAGAGAAAAAGCGTTTGTCGCCACAGTTTACTTGCTTCTGTGCTCATGGCTCATGGCTCATAAATATTGAGGCACGAGGTCGACCCGGAATAGGCACTGGAACCAGACACGGGTTCACGTGGCATTATCTGAGGAAAAGTTGAGAGCCCCGACCGGCAAGGAGCCACGAGGGCCAACGGCGACAGGGGTCGGTCAACAGCAGAATTTATGAACAGGAATACATGTACTTAGAAAAAAAAGAGAGAAGAATATTTGCAAGATGATGTGGAATTTTTTGTTGCTCTCTGACTTATTTATTGGAATGGTTTAGGAAAGACCCTCCGGAAGAATATTGCAATAGGGTTGTCTACTAGAACCAGCTTTTTTTGCCCCCGAGGTTTTCAATTTTGGACGATATTACCGTGGAGCGTTCGAAAGAATTGAATATTAGAATTTCTTATTAGGTTTCTGCTCCTGTATAAAATAAGTTTATCTTTTTTTTAATGGACTTAAAGAAAACATGATAGATATTCAAAAAGGGAAATTGAAACTGCGTCTGATATTTAAAGAAAACCTTTTTAATGTCAATCTCTGAAAATAAATTCTGATATCATCCTCAATTTATTGGTCTCCAGCTTCCTTTTTTCAGCTAGTTAATTTTATTATTTTTTAATATTCCTTCGTGTTTGAGGTTAGATTATATCAACAAATATATAGCGTAAGTGAGGGGGAAACGCAGTTCTTACCGTCTCACATATTTTATAACGCTCTCAGAAGGTCCATCCGGTTACATTTCTTATTATGAAACCTCGTGGAAGGATAATAAAATTCTGAACCGAAACTATAGGAAACAGCTATGCCTTAATAACGTTTATAAAATTATTACGTGGCAGCTCAGCTACAGTCATGATTTCATAGGCTCATTAATACACATACATTTATATACATAGAAGCGCGAAATAACCTATTTTGAAATAAGATGTAAATTGACATACGTATTCTACACTTTATTGATATAGGTTTAGGCTACTATGATTAAATTGTTATTTCCCTCCTTATATGTAAGAATTTGTTTCAGTAAAAGAAAAAAAATTACGAATTTCGCCACCAGAGGGCGTTTTAATAACTAATTACACATTTAGCCACACGTGTACAACAGTTTAACAAGTTCAACATGTGTAAGGCATTTCCCGAAGGTTTTTCACATTCATGGGACCTTTTCGCATCCCTTTCATATGGAAAATTTACGTGATTTAAAATGAGTAATTTAAAATATAACCAATAAACAAACAGGATAAACATTGGTTGTGTCTTTTGAAATCACGTAAATTTTTATTATCTTTATTCCACTGATTGATGGCTACAAGATAGCTAATATGCGCATACGGGCTAATAAATCTGTTTTGTGGACAAGAGATTGGTTTTTGGAAATGTTTAGAGATTATAGAAAATTTTATAAATTATTTTTAGAAACTTCTACAAATACTTTTTTGGAGAACTTTACAATTTAATTATTAAAATATTTTACAAATTTCTTTGGAAAGTACTTATCGCTTCCATAACAATATGGGAAACTTTTAAAACTCCCCCGGCGCTACTAGTAGTCTTGAAAAACTCAGTGTACCACAAGTCGTGGCGCTGATTCTGAATCCGCTCGAAATTTTATCAAATTAATATTTATTGAAAGGGTTTTTAAGTTTGTGTTCATCCTGTTGAGATATAAATAAAGTTTATTTGATTTGTGAGCTTTTCTTTCTGTTGGTTTTCTGTAGGGTCTATATAGTTTGAAATTTTTAATCCACAATAGACATTTCAAAGTGTGCATTGTTTTTGATCAACGATTTAGAGCGAGGACTTTGGCCTGAATTTATTTGGAATGGTCGATTTTGTAGTTTTGGTTTGGAGAACGATTTAATATTTGATAATTTAAAAGGTGACTATTGTTTCCGAGATAAAGTATGTTTAGAGACTGTTCATTATTAACTTTGATAAATACATTTGTTGTGGATAATGTTTTCTATTTCGAATTTTAAAATTTTGTCTCTTCAGGCCTCCTTATCTTTGTATTTTGTGTTTATCTTAGAAGTTGAATTTGGGTTGAGTTAAACTTGATTTAAACTGTAGATGATCGATTCATTTTCTGCTCTTGAATTCGTCTGTTTTTCTTCCGTCTAGCCTTATCAGACTCTTTCAAACACACCTGTACTTTATAAATAAGAATATAAAATGTATTAAGCCTGTGTACTTTGAATATATTAATAACGGAGTCTATATTATTTCCCCCTTCTCTCATTCTGCTTTAATAAATGAACAGCTACTGTAACAACATAAGAGACTTACCATGAATAGAGATACATGATGGCGATGCAATTGTTAATGACTGTCGTCTCTTTATTTCCATTTCACTCTTGAAGGGAAAACAATTCTTCTCGTCTCTCGTATTTTGAAAACAATGTCGACGCAAAAATTAATTCTACTTCCCAGTTAGACTTTTAGTACTTTTCAAGTTGTTTTATACCCCTCTTACACAATGTTTTCATGACGCTTTTTATTATCCTACCAGAGAAGAGGAGCCTATAAAAAATTTCCCCGAATAAAATGAAACACAAAAGCGTAATAAGTGTCTTCTTATATTTTCTTAGCGTTCTCCTTTTATTTAATTGTAGACGTCTATGATAGTTAACTGAAGCGCTTAATTTAAACGTTAAATTTGACTTGAGGTTAATGGTCGGCTGTAAAACTTTACAACTTGGAAGTTGTAATTATTAAAGTGGATTAAGCGAGAAATTTATTCTTAAAAAGTTGTTCTATTAATTTCACGTTATGGCCACTTCATTTTCGATGAGAAGGAAGTATATCGCGGAAGCTGATAATTTCGCATAACTTTTTTTTGAGTTGCGAATATTGCTAAGTTGTTTAAATGGTTGAGCCGAACGTGTAAAGCTTTTGCTTAATTTATCTGTTTCATTGATTAGTTTTGAGATTTAAAGCGAAGCCCCGATATGGAAGCTGGGCTGCTGATTAAAACGACCGAAACTAATCTGGTTTCTTCCAGAAATTTTATTATTATTCCGTGTTTGTCCGAAATTAATAGATAAATATGATTAGACCATATCCGTAGCGAACGATTTCATGCCGAAAGAGAACAACAGCAGCAGCAGCGGCATCTGTATCGGATCTGTTCATTTAATTTATGAAATGAAATAAAAGGGATAGAAAATAGAGATGTTTTAATGAGTTTTTCTGTTCGCATTTTTAATGTTCATAGTATTAAATATACACGAGGCGTTAATATAAACTTTAAAGGTATCTGTGTCCCTATTACGTGCAAAAGCGAAAATTCAATCATGAAAGTTTTGGGGATGTAGATTTGCATATGTTCATGAAATTAGTTTTGCTCATAGAAATATTTAATTAGAAATCACTTGGCTAGAGTAGAATTATCATAAATAATGACTTACCGTATGTTTAAGAAAAGAGTACGCGTTACTATTTTAAAAATGTTTATTTCCGGAAAATGATAAGACAAACTCTAAATAGACTATGTACGGAGGTTGAGTCAAAAGTATTGGCCGCGCAAACTTTTAAATGGGCACCAGACAGGAACCACTCATTGCTAATCTTCAAAGTAGAATCCATGCTCGATGGTCTTCATCCAACGATCAGCCAGTTGGCGGATGCCCTTGCGAAACCACTCCTCCGGTTTCTGGGCGAAAAAGTCACGCATGGCGTCTTCAACCTCACTGACATTGGCGAATCGCCGTCCACGCAGATATGGACCGGAAGATGTGATAGCCAGAAGGTGTCAGAACTTTCTGCATCGAGGCCTTGTGTCTAGAAGGTATTGTCTAAGCTAGCTTTACCTACTGCTTGAAGCGAACTTCTTCTTGGTAGCCAAAAACCTTCTGTATTAGTGTGACTCTCTTGACAGCAATTGTCATAGTGCTTTGGAATGGTAGATAGTATAGGTTGTTCTAAAAGGGTCCCGCATTCACTCTTCCTAAATTTATTGTACAAACACATAAAAGTTCACGATGGTGATATATATAAATTGAACTTATGGAATAAAGTTGTGTACTTACCATTGAAAACGAATTAATACAGGAAATTATAATAAATGTTCGAAATAACTGCCATTTTCCTGGAGGCCTAGCACAACATGTTTGCACCTGTTTTGAGATAGACTCTTCAAGATGGCAAAAGTGGTCTTGGTACCGTTCGTGTAATTGCTATATATATTATGTTTTTTTAAATATCCTCACAAGAAAAAATGAGGGATGGCCAAAGTTTTTCAAAATTTTGAAAATTTCAATTTTCAAAGTCAGAGCACGGGAACTTTGAGGAAAACCCCAACTTCTGAAAATTTTGAAAAACTTTGGTCATGTTTCACTTTTTTCTATGAGAGTATTTAAAGAATAAAGTGTATATACAGTCAACTAAAGGAAATAATCCACACGAGTTTAATACTTAAAATTACATTTCATGCTACTGTGTTGTTGTAATAGCTTTTTTAATTATAATTATTTAAATTTAATAATGTTAACTCTAAATGTAATATCAAATTATTAAAAATAAATTAATATTTAAACGGTAAAACTTAGAGTAAAATTCAAGTGTGGATTATTTCCCTTTGATGACTGTACTGTCATCACCTTCTAAAATTCCCACGAAAGTGCCCTGAGTTGTTGAAAGTGCTCACTGCGCGCGCTGCAGTCGTGGATGCGTCCACAGCACAGACAGGGAGGGAACCTTAACCAGTTGCTGCTTTCCAGATCATTCCCTGCCCAACCCCCATGCATTTTCGTATCAGTGTTCCCTATCACTGCTGTGGACGCATCCACGACTGCAGCGCGCGCATTGAGAACTTTCAACAACTCAGGGGCATTTTCGTGGGAACTATACAGTAGAGAATCTCCACACAATGGATGAGCTGAAAATTGCAGTTACACGAACGGTACAAGACGTCACTCCTGCCATCTTGAAACATCTATCTCAAAATAGGCGCAAGCGTGTTGAGCTAGGCCTCCAGGAAAATGGCGGTGATTTCGAACATTTAGCATAAATTCCTATACAATTTCTTTTCAATGGTACGTACAGAACTTTATTTCATAAATTCAGGATATATTACTGCTGTATTTGTGCAAAAAATTCAGAAAGAATGTGTATGATAACTTCTTAGGACACCTTGTAGTAATAGCATAAAGCTTTGAACTCTGAGTTCTCAGCTCCGTTGTCGTGATGAACTTTCCATGATCGTTTTTATGGAGTTGTGTAGGATTTTTACGATGGATCCGAAAAACAAAATGCGAATACTATGCGCGTGGATCAAACTGTTTTTACTGAGACTGACAATGTATTCATCAAATGTTCCGGAAAGAGGTAAGACTCAGAGAAGTGAAGAGCAATATCAAAGGGATTGTCCATAAGGAATTCGTTCCGGCAGGCAAAACAGTAATTTCCGCTTCCTGCTGTGACTTTTGGCAGCGATTACGTGAAAAAAGGGTGACGATTCGTCGATCCGAACAAGATAATTGAATGTTGCTTGACGGCTTATGTCCTGCTTCTATTTTCTGATCAAAAAAAATGACACCCGCGACTTTTTTCTTTTCCCTAAAGTGAAGTTCCAGCTGAAAGGCCACCGTTTTCACACCATTGAGAGAACTATTCAAAATCACAGGCGCAGTTAACATTCATAGAACACGACTTCCAGGAATCATTTCGAAAATAGCGAAACCGATGAAGCCAGTCTCAATGGACGGAAGAGAAATACGGGCTCCCTATTGTGAGTTTAGAAATTTATAATATCAGTTTGGAAAATTTTGGACATCATCTCGTACTTAGTGAACAGCTACTTTTATTCTTGATTTGAAAAAATCAAACTCGCAACAAGTCAATCCCCAGAGGTGAACCTTAAAGGTCAAGTTCAAGAGGCTCAAGTGAAATTATATATATGTGAGTGGAAGTTTTAATGTGTGGATACAGGAATTTCCTTACAATATGGCACACTTTCTATAAGATTTTGTAAACATGTGGGTAAATATTCAGTGTTGTAAGGCTACTCTATAGTGAGTGCGGAATAATCCCAGGGCAAAAAGAACAATGGGGACAATATGATCCATGTCAGCTTTCTAAAGGCGTTTAATTTTTCCTTGAAAGATCTGTGTATTTAACGACTTCGTTTGTGTATGTTTTATGCTAAGTTAGATGTTTGGAATGGAAATATTGGTACTAATCTTTTCTCTTGGCGCTATCTATATCTTGTTTTGTTCAGGCAAGATGTAGATAACAGTCGTATCTTGTTTATTTACGAACTAGCAGAGGACCCGGCGTTGCCCGGGAAAATTATGCTTGTAGCTAAACAAAACAACCTTAAAAAGCTAAATTAAACCTCCAAATTGGTTAAATAATAACTCAATCACTACAATAAAAGAGCGAAGGGACTATCCATTTTAAGAAAAATCCGAAAGACAGGAATTTACCTCTTCACTGAAAAAAATCCATTCTAGGTGATATACCGGGACTTGATTTACTGAATAAAAATTTTTTAATGGCTCACAATGGATGGACCTCTCCAAGGATGCCTTCTAGTCTAAATAATTTTTTACTCACGTAATCTTACTTTAGATGTACACTTGATGTTGTTGCAATTTCCTTTCTTCTTTTGATGTCTTGAAGCAAAAATTGGCCATTCATCACTTTGTATAGTCTAGCGGTCGCCGATTCTTCTATTTACTTGCTTACCATTTATTCAATACAGCACGGAGCTAAAGGAGTGCTTCCTCTATCGTCTTTCACTCTTTCTCAATAGTCTGCTAACTCATTATCTCCAGTTACTGATCATTTTTAAAGATTTTCAAGAAATTGTTAAGTACTAAGAATTATCTTTTCTAAGAAAAACCTGAATAACAGGAATTCTATATATTGAATTCTATATTGCACAAACTTTGCCTTGCATTGTTGGTCATGAGACACATATTGTTGATCCTTGCATAGTGTTGATGCATTGCGTGTTGACACCATTGTTGATACCTATTGTTGCACAAACTTTTATTTGCATTGTTGGTCATGAGATATATATTGTTGGTCCGTGCAGAGTGTTTGTGAATTGCGTGTTGATAACAGAAAGATAACAGAAAGATTTTCCGGATTTTAAGGAATGAACTGCATTAAGCAACTAAATTAATAAAGAAAATAATAAATGTACTACACTCACATTTCTTCATATTACATATTTTTTTGTTCGCTGAATTTAACAGGCGAACAATCAGAAGTTACGAATTTTATGAAAGATTTATTTACGACGAAGAAATCTGAAAAAGGGAGAAATTTTACTGTTTATTATTTTAAATAGGGAAAAGAATAAACCTACGATTGTCATTGCAGTTCTAAGAGGGTAAGCCTGAATAATGCAGACATGGGATTAACCCCTTCACATAGCGACAATTATATCTTATCCACAGTAATTCTTAACTTCGTGCAGGGAATTCTTTTAAGTTGAACTCTCAAAAAATATATCCTAATCCTCATCTATCATTCCATGATCCACCTATACATTCCTCTCTCTATTTGTCATTCGTACGTTGAGCATACAATCAGTGAACAATCATTCATTCGTTCCAAGTGCCACATATCTCTTAACACGATCTCGTTGACTCATGCTAGCTACATCTCTCATAATTTCATCTCAATTATACAAGATGTTTCCTGTTTCTTACGCCATGACCATGTTGACGTTGGCATTGCCACTCTCGTCAATGTATTTTCCGAATCAATGATAAAGCTGCTTAACATAAGCATATAATAATTAAAACGTCCATCAATATGAAAAGCAAAGAAAAAAGCACGAATTTAATTCTAATTTGAACGGGAATATTTGCATTTCCGTTTCGTTTAACGAACTCTCTGGCAACATTTTAGCAATAATTAAGAGAAATAAAAGAGCTTGAATAGACAAAGCGAACTCTTTATCTAGCTTTATCCTCTTGATGGAGTAATTCGCATCTGCTAATAAATTTAATATGGGTATATCAGAACATCCTTTTGAAGGCCTTTTTCTCGGAAGTTCGATGTCCTAAAGCATTGGGGGAGAAATTTGCATGACTAAAGACTATGTGAAGAGTTAAATGGTGGTTATCCCATTTTCCGGAAATAAATGGGCGCACCCGGTTCCGCTAAAAAACTTTAAATGGGTGAAATGCTAATCGTTAATTATGATATCTGGTTATTGGGGCTTCAATTTAATTGACTTGTTTATTTAACATTTTTATTATTAGAAATAAGCTTTATAATTTACAAATTATTTATGCATATTTGGTAAATAGACTTGGAATTAGTCTTTTTTCGAGGAATTTATATTTTATTTATATATATATTTTTTGAGATCATGATCTACTCAATTATTTGGATTAATTTGAAATATTAATAAATAATATAAAGATTAGCAAGATTAATAATATTTATATAATTTATATAATATTAGAAGAGGTACCCGGCGTTGCCCGGGATAATTACACTTGCACAAACTTTTCCTTTCATTGTTAGTCATGAGATATTGATTGTTGATCCCTGCCTTGTGTTGGTGCATTGCGTGTTGATACCATTGTTGATACCTATTGTTGCACAAACTTTGCCTTGCATTGTTGGTCATGAGATATTTCTCATTAATATGCCCTGCCATAACCATGAATATCGATTTTTTATCGATAATTATTATTTTTCCGAAATCTGAGGTAGACAGTGACCTTCCTCATGCTATGAAGGTCATGTATGCGAAATTTCATCAAGATCGGAATAAAACTGTAGATTTGTATAAAAAACGTACAGACAGACAGACCCACCCACCCACAAACATCCTTCTTTATATATATATATATAGATAGATAGATAGATTTCAAGTCTGGTCTGTTATGAGGAATTGTCTTGTCCATTATTATTGCTCTGCCAAAATAAAATTTTAGTGTAGCAGTCTCAGAAGCAGTGTGTGAATATATAAAAGTCACTGAACTTTATGTACCTTATCTAGATGTTGATGTATGGCTAACTGGTTATGTCTATAGTAAGGTTTGCGACAGAATTTTGCAACCTGCTATATGTTGGATGGTTTCGTCTGTGTTAAGGCAGCTCATGCAAATTCTATCAGTCGAATCTTTTTCTGTTCTTTTAGAATTAATAATCTGTTGTGTATGATAACCGTAGTCTTTCAGTTCAAAAGAGACAACATTCTTGAACTCCTCATTGAAGCAGACAAAACATCCAAGATCAGATGACGTCACAACAGCTCTCTATTAGGTCCGCCATTATCTCCTCATACACTTCACTAAACTTTCAGCATATCACCAATATTATTCCATGTATATAAACCAATCAGCAAATTGTATTCTCCCTCAATCAACAATCTTTAACCTCCCACTTTCTGTATAAACCCTGGCCATGGTCAACAAAATCCTTGTAGCTATATCAGCCTCCGAAGAAGGTGTAAACCGAAACGCGTAAGGCAATTAAAGTATATTCTATCGTATCATTTTTGACCTTTATTCCTTTTTATTTAGTTTATTGATACTCGACAATATGGACATCATGGAAACCTTTCAGTTCTTTCACAGACTCTCCATTTATTAAACCAAATTTCATCGTTTCCTGTCGATATGTGGCTGCTTGATATCAGAGGATGCTTACCATGGAAATTCTTTCCCGGTCCTGATTGAAGCTTAGTGCATGCTGCAAGAACGGACGTGTTTGTGCTCCGTTGTTTAGATTTGTAATGCTGAATCCAATCTGAACGTAGTTAGATTAACATGTTGAATTTGTTCCGATGACATTATTTTATGTACTTCGTCATCTTTTGTATAGAGAAAAATTATTTAATTCCGTTAGTGATGTAATCACTTATTAAATGAGAGTTCAATTTCTAGTGAATCCTCTTATACACTAGGTGGTTCCGAAGAAATCGATAAAATGTAAATAATGGATTAAAAACTGGACCTAGAAAACAATATTCTGCCCATATAGAAAATAAGGGCTTTTAATTGTGCAAATATTAGCTTACTTTCTATTCATCCAAACGAACTAAACAGTTAGCTAATATTTTCATTTAAAGCTTTTTTTTCGGTGAGCCTATCACAATACGTGAACACATTTTGGCTTAATTATAAAGATTGTTCTTGGAACATTTGTTAAATGGAAATTCCATTTGTTTTCCTCCCTTGAGCATTTGTTACTTCTGACGTTTCATTTTTTCTCTGTTCTCTTCTTTTTGCGTTTTGATGAGCGACTTTTAATGATTCGACGTTGAAATCTTTTCCGCTGCGTCTTGTGCGTGTGTTTGCGCTGGTGACTTTTGACATCGGAGCTTTTAATCATCGTCTTGGTTTCAGACGACAATTCAGCTTCTTCTCTCATTAGAAGCCAATGCAAATGAACATTTATCAAGTGTTAATGGCTATCGGACCTGAAAGAAAATGTAATTACTTCTATGTTAGCACTCGAAGGTCTTCCGAAGCTGCCCTGGAAATGTCAAAAGTCTCGTCTCTTAGTTCGACTCTCTTTTCGAGCATTTAATCAATGACGAATGCCTCGGAAATTTTATTTGGACAGTAAATTACATTTTGTTTGTATAATGTATGGAAATTCAAGTTCTGCTATGAAATGCATTCTTAGCAAACGGTTGTAATGTATAATCTTTGCCCCTTTAAATTGATATTTGCTAAGAATGCATTTCATAGCAGAACCTCTAAGCCTCTTAAAAGCCTATTTCTCTAAGATCCATTCAAACATTGATTTTCAATTCACTTTAATAAAAATCCAAATTAACCTTAATGGAATTTAGATTTTATTCTCCGTTCAAAATAAATATTCGCTATTATAATTATTTCATATACAGTAATAGCTCAAAGCTGTTTCTGAAACCTCATATAAAGTTATGCAAGAGGTTTTAACAAACTTTGCCTTGAATACATTGAGTTCGGCTTCCCTAGAGTGCAAGAGAATTTTCATGGTATCTGTGAACACTTTTACTCAACTTTAACTTTGAAATATTATAAATAAATAGTATTTTTCCGAATAGCTTATTATTAATGTCCTTCGGAAAATTTTAATTAAGTTATTAATTCCATTATTAAAATTCGGTAGGAACATTTCAAATTCAAATTATTACCATTTTTCTATCTTTAAGCGAAACTATTTAGGATCCTTCCATTTATATGGAACTCCGCTACTGCGCGGTTTCATTGTTCCTATTCAATCAGTGTGTGTGTGTCAAATAGTAATGTTTAAATTTTAGTATGATACCTTCAGAATTAAAATTTGTGATTCTCATTTTCGTTGAAATTGGCAGCTACAAGCAAAACATTTAATATAAGATTTTGCGTGTATATTTCATGTACGTAACGTAGATTCGCCTTACTTGAATAGCAATGTAGAGCAAGAATCTGTATGAATAGGCTTTTGCGAGCCTGGTTAGGATAGGGAAAGCAAACACCTTTAACATTATAACAAACTGAAGAGCTCTCTTCGTTGTTGAAAGCAGTGCGAATAAAGACGCGCTGGGAAACTGAATGTATTTGAAATGAAGTGCTAAGAAAGCTAACAGGGTCAAGGCGAGGGGATTTGGCGATTTTCGAACACATTTGCAGAACGGTAAAAGATAGAATTGATTAGGAAAGCTGGAGCATGAAAGAGTCGGAGGAATAAAGGCGAAGAGGAAGTATACGAACTAAAGATGTCCGGAGAGTGATATCCGATATTGGATTTCACGGGATATCTAAAGTACGGACCAAGTGGCTTAGGGAAAGGGAATGAGTAGGGAAAAAGATGTAAATAACTTTTAAAGTGTTTATTGTAAATCCTGCTCGTGTAACAAAGAATATATCTTATTTTGGTGGATTTATGACTTAAAACCTTACTTTATAATACAATTGTTTTGTGAGGATATATTTAGACAAGAATAAAATATTTGAGAAAGAAGAACATAACTTGACATCATTTTTTATTACCAAGGAACATTGAATATTTATTTAAATTTTGTGGCAATTTACTGAATTTAATATGGAATGAGAATTTAAAACGCATCTAATCAATAGTTCATGCTCTTTAATTTTTCATGGATTTTAAAGCCTATGTTTATTAATCTTTTTCAGCGTCCTTCTGAAAATGGCAACATTGTCCTGGCATGTTGTTTTTATTTTGTATAATGTTAAAAATTAATTTAAATGGAAAGTTTTCGGTTTTTATTTATTCTTATGCTCAACTTTTTTTTTACGCAAATTTCTCTCCAAACGTAATAAAAAGAATAGTTGTTTAATTATCTATTAAAAATTTATTTATTTTCTTAATTTTTATTTTCATTCAACTACATTGAAAGTTTACTTCAACTTGAAATGCGATTTATTTATTTATTTATTTATTTCACTTCGGAGTGTTTTGAAGAAAATGTCGTTTTCTCTCGATTAAAGCGAGTCGTTTATATGTGGCGACATCTACTGTGAATAAATATATACAAAAATCGTGGTGTTGTATTTAATTCTTAGATAAACAAATATCCATTATTTAACTCTAAAAAACCCTATTTTTAATGGATTAAAATATATAAAATTTTCTCAGGAATCCACGTCCAATCTGCTTTTCCACAAGAACTTTAATTCAGCATGAATATGCATCTAAAATATGTATAATATATAAAAAATTCTATATAAAAAGAACTAACTTTATGATCTGTGGATACTTGTGTATAGTTGAAGGAAGGATTATTAAAATTCTTTTGTGGAAAAGTGGCATCCTTTCTTCATCTATGAATATGCATATTTTAGCCACCATGTGACTATTTTTCCACGTGACTGAACAGGCTATATTTTTTTAAAAACTATAGAAAAGATAGTAACAAGAAATTAAGCCTCCCGAGAAAGTATAGGAAAGTAGCGGAAGCCCTGAGTTCATCTATTTTTACCCTTTCATCCGTACTTTTTAACCCCATTTTCTTTTAACAAAAAATTGATTCTCTCGAACTTAGTATTTAGGAAATATAAAAGAAGCCTGCATTCTCTCCTTTCTCATCATTTTCGTTCGAATGATATATCACACGCCATAGTTCTAAAGACTAAGCGATTGCCACCCCTCCCCCTCCCGACCCCACTGGCACTATTTGGTCCATACTTCATAGAAATGTAGATTTTGCCTAGAGGAATATGCATATCGAATTTCACTCCTTTACATACTGTACCGGTCTCGCCACATGTGCCTCTAAGTGGACACAATTTTTTTGCTCCTTCACTCTTTTGCGCAGCTTCGGCCTATTTGCCAATTTGCTCATTGTATTTCCATATTCGGAATTCTATCAATTTCTCGCTCTTCGGTCGCGTTACACAGTCCCGAGAACTATGGGTCTCGCTGGTTCAGAACTCAAGTTAGTATTGGTAGCGACTCGGAATCCTCCCGCGCCTATCCTTTCTTCTTGACGAGTTTTCACTTCCACTATTTTTCCCGGTGTCGGAAAGAGCTTCGGAGATTACAGTAGCCCCCGCCTTATTAAAAGGTCTACACGACGCGTTCTGTAAGCATTCCTTTTTGGCCTAATTGCATTCCTCACATCAAAAGTGTTATTAATAGAACCCACATGGTTCGTGCATAAAGTCTGGCTAGACTTACAACTAAGTTATATATAAATATTATTACACGACTTTTGTGGTGCAGTGAATTAGGCGTGACTTTGTCCTTTTTACATGAGTAATTTTGAATTAAAAACTCTTATCGTATCGGTTAAAAAACTGGGAGGTTTCACTCGGAGTGAAATAGTACTTTGGCTTTGAGGCGTGTTGATGTCCTCACTTTGCTGGTAGAGGTTTTCCGGTCCAGTACAAGTTTTTTGGAACCTTATTTAACTTTCCTGCAATACTTACTAGTATTGTTGTTTTGTGGCTTCCCTGCTTATAAATGTTTTAATGTTATATTCCTTAACGTTATTTTCGCAATAAGGCCTTTGAAGGCATTAAATTATTATTTTTTTTAATATTTAAAAGATTCACTCTTAAATTATTTTCTTTAATTTGTCTTTTAGCAATTTATTTAATTTTTAACTCGTGAACTTTTCACTGGTTTTAAGTTCTTAATTAAAAGGAATGATTATATTTCTTCTTTATTCTCAGAAACAATTAATACAGCGAATTATCGCGCTATTGCGTTTTACGTTATTTGTTAGATCCTCACGCTTAGCGCGCGCTCGGCTCGAGGAGCCCTTTCTTTTTGGCTGCTCAGTTTTTTGGAGTTAGTTGAGCAGCCGTCTTCGGCTTGGTCGGATCGGAAAGATGATCAACCAGTCTTAAGGCGGGTTCACATTCAGCGACTTCGCGTCTAAATCGCCGTATCTGGCGCATTGGACGCGATTTTGGTTGTCGGAGCAGTTTCACATTCATCGAATTCGCGGCGGAAAGCGGGTTAGAGCCGACAACGGCGCGGGTTTTCGAATTCCAACCGTGTTGGAATTTTCAGAAGTCGCTCCTAATGCGCAGCCAATCAGTTACGAATGAGCATCTCTCCAGTCTCAGAATCCTTTGCAACTGTTTCTAACCCACTTCCGCCAGTCAAGTCGGCCATATTGAAATTCGCCGATAGCGTGTTTTCTGTGCACGTGTGTCTCGTTTTCTGTCATTTTTCCTAATAAAAAAATTTAATATATGCATGTACACGATGCCAAGAAAGCCATGTTATCACGATATATATACACGATGTCTAGAAAGCAACAGAGACTGGATGAAAGAGCGACTGATCGAACAACCAATCAGAGCAGAGTTCGCATAGCTGGGGGGGGGGGGGGGGGACGCAGGCTGAAAACAGAGAAGGAAGTTCGCCTAGCTCCCTGTTTCGTTCCCGCTGAATATGAAACTGCTCCGTATTTTAACACGCGCGTCTTTGTGACGCCTAGCAAACACCTGGATTCGGGAAAACGCTTTATCCTTCGTCGGTCCGCCTTTGAGTTATCAGAATTAGGAAATTGTGAATGAATTTCTTGGTGTTTGAATATGTGGACTTCTCGCCAATATCACCGTCTTCTGATGTCCTCATCTCGGAACGGGTTCTTTTGTGATAAGATGGACCTCCTTTTACATTATTGATTGTCCTCAAGGATGGCTCCCGGTAAGCCCTTGACCTGTCTTCCATTCGTTGTAACCTTGATGCGTCCCGCTGTCCAAAACCTTCCTGAACGGCTGGATCGTTCAGTATGAACTTTGTTTGTACGACGCAGCCATCGCCAGAAGCTAAATGGTCTTACTAGGTTTTCCTTTAAGGACTTTTGGGTCGGCAACGCCATTCTAGACTGTGGTTTTCTCATTCTTCGAGCGCTTGTGTTCGAATGTTACTTATGGATTCGAGTTTCGTACTGAAGGCTATTTCGTCATATCTCGCACAAAACACTCCGAGTCGAGCTGAGGTTCGTCCATTCAACCATTCGGGACTCTGACTTACGACACTTGTGGAGAATATACGCCCTGTTTGTTGATTCCTTTTTATACTCTTCCATTGTAAAAGCAATAAAGCGTCAATTTTTGTTTGGAACCATTCTTTCCAATTATTTCGATTTTTGTTTAGCAACAAGATTTTATCCTGGGGATTTTCTTTTAGGTAAGGGTGATTCCCTAAGTTTAATTGGTGGAAATGGGTTTCCTTTCTGGGGATTAGTGTTAATCGGTAGTATTATTTTAACTTCATTTATATGTTAATTAGCCATTTCCTGGCCCTTTGACATAATTTTTTAGGGTTAAACTTCCTTCCGCCCCCCTCCCTTCTCCCTGCTTACCTGCCATTACGCTTAAACTGTACTTGCTTTAGTAAAAAGCTCGTAACAATACCTAAATACCACATAGATCACTTGAAGGCCCCCCTCTAACTCCCATCCCCGTAATTCCGACCCCCAGTGGGCCAATCAAAACCAAACTAATTAGTGAAGCTACCCATACCCGTAGTAAGCTACATTCCGAATTTCAACTTTCTAATTCAGAAAATGCAGAAATTATGAAGCGGACGGACATTGTGAAATCAATAAGTAGCTCCATTCTTCCGCTACGTAATAACATAGAAGACTGAAAAATGGATCCCTGATGTTATTGGTACATAAGGTAATTCATTTATCGTTCTTATGCAAATTTTTGTTTCTGAATTTTTTGATTTTGACTTCGGATTCTGATAGAGCAGCAGAAAGTAAATAACAGTGATAGTACACAAAATGCGGCCAAAGTTTGTCATAAACTTTAAATGGAGTAGTGTGAATTTCCATTTGATTGTATTATACCAAATAATAAGTTAGAATAGGCAGACATATCCTATCTATAGAGTGTATTAGGGAATATGGCTAAAATGTTCGTGTTCATTTCGCCATGATTTTGCATCAGACGTTCCGGGAATGTCATTTCATAAGGTCATCCAATGCCTATTGTGGTCTATGTCATAGTCCATCTACTGACATTTCCGGACCATCTGATACAAAATCATGGCAACATGAACATTTTAGCCATATTCCCTAATACACTCTATAAATAGGATATGTCTGCCTATTATAATTATATTTTATATTGTTATATCCAAATCTGAGGTCAAAATCAAAACAATCGAAAAAAAATTGACAACAGAACGACCGACTTCGCAAATTGAAAAATGTCTGGTAATAATGGCTCTGTTAATAATCGTTTTAAACGAGAGTTCCATTGATTAACTTTACCAAAGTTGCCACATGTATTAACAATCCAAGGAGATTATAAATGCCTGATTATGCTCAGCGAATTTTGTAATACAGCGTGCATATTAACATCCCAGTTTACCCTTATTAACTGTAAAATAACTTCTCAAAGAATTTTACTTAGGAATTGATGTGGGTTGTGTGCTAGATTTGTGACTTTCTAGCGGAATGGTTTAGTCGATGTCGTTGTCGTCATTGTAACCGGAAGTCAATAAAGCGACCCTATCACGGAATTCGGGTGTCGAGGATCCTTCATTTCACATCTTTCCATTCCTGGAAGTGTGCCAGCGAGAATGAAGATGATCCCAAAGTTGATTTTCGGATGAAAGAATTCGTTTTGAATACCGAAGTGATAATTGCTTCCATTCAGCTGACTCTTCTCCTCCTCCTCCTCCTCTCGGCAAAATAGTTTTATGCTTTCCCAGCGTTATTTGAAAACCATTAAAACCATTTGAGATACGATTTAAGTACATTTATATATTTCTGTACACACGTAGATTTGATGACTCCATGATAAAGTTTCTTTTTAATCGAGTCTGAAACAAAACTGATATTAAGCAAAAGATTAAAATTATGCAAGTACGTGAGGAATAATGTCTTCGTTATCATAGCGTGGGAAGTTTCAATGAAGGAACATACGAAATTATTTTGTTTATTATTCAAATTTGAATTGACGTTTATAGGAAGATTGCTAGCCTCATTATATTCGCATTTCCATCAATCTACTTTATAGAGATGTGAACATTGTAAACATCTTTGGAATAATTTTCCTTTCTAGCAAAGACGATAAATTTAAAGCCTTGAATGTCTAATTGGAATTGGAAAACGGACAATTCCCAAAGGCATGTAAAGTGCAGTCACGAACATTCTCTTGAATTTTAATTTAGAAAAACCAAATATATAAAAGGAATTTAAAAGAATTCAAAGAGCTGATCATGAACCAATCTTTCCGAAAGAGATTCTTATTTCGTTGTTTTTGTTTTTGTTAGAGAATATTATCGATCAAGAAATTATTTCCAACATTGATAAATAATGATATTAAATAAATATTTGAGTCACTGTATAAACTATTACATTTTGTAAACCTCAATATGACAATCGGGATTGAAATTATCGACTTAAAATTACAACATTGACAAAGAAAACAACTCTGGAGTATTATTGTAACGGAAGGAAAATTCAATAATATTGGTTCACTCAACATAAAAGTAAGCTTACTATGAGTCTGCACAATTGGATAAGAATTTGTGTTGAGACTCTACATCATTTAAATTTGTTCATCATCAATTGCAAGTAGAATTTCTAGATCTTTAAGAATTATATACTTGAAAATATTGAAATTTAATAATTCCTAAAAACGTATTTTTTATAATTTATTAAAATTTGCGCATCCCGATGAGAAATTTGTAATCATAATAATTATATTGTATGTGATTGCTCCTAACACTAGTATTATCAAATTAATGTATTTACGTTATTATAACCTGTTTTTACATAATTTGATTTCTAGTCAAAGAAATTATAAAGTACGGATATTTCAAATCTTTGAGACCATCTGTCTTCAGAGAGTTGGATAGATACTTAAGGAGATGCAATAAATAGATTATATACAATATACAGAAATATCTCAATTATCGCGGTTTCGATATCGCGATTCTCGATTTATCGCGGTTTCGATATCGCGATTCTCGATTTATCGCGGTTTATAATTTGATACCAAAATTTCAATTATTGCGCTCCAAATTCAAATTATTGCGGACGCGAGATATAGCTCATTATATACGCAACCGAATTACTTTTAGTTCGAGTTGCCACTCTCTTGTAGCGCTTTGGAAACCAGGATGATACCAATTTCTATCAGTAAGAAACGTGGAGTGGTCAGCTTTTAAGATAAGTTGCTTATGGATAAATAAGTATGAAGCAAGCCAAATCAGTGCAAGAATTGCAGAGACTACAGTTCAACTGAATCAAATGTTTGCCATATTTTAGACAACTAGGACTAAGTGCATCGTTCTCATGTGGATTCCAAGCTAAGAGAAACAGAAGCCTTCTTACGATTGAAATGGAAACGCTATCGTGAAGAAGGCTAGAAGATTGTAACCAAAATAAAATTCCCCTTACTCAAATGGATCTCTAATAGAAAGAGAGCATGATTCGGTGACAGTAGTGGAAGAAGCTTTCTCTGCAAGTTCAGGGTAGTTTCATCGGTTCAAAAGCGATCGGGACCTTGTATATAAAATTTAATTAAGTTTTGAAAAATCTTCGACAATGATCGCCTATTATATACGAATTATTTATCCTGATTATCGCGGATCGATATTTGCGGCATTTTTCCTGTCAACAATAACGGTGATAATCGAGGTATTCCTGTATATATGTATATGTATATATATGTAACTGAATTTAAGTTATTGTTTAAATCCAGAAAATGTCATTGTAACTTATCCTGTTATTGTAGGCTTACTTCGATCATCACATTGCACTCTTCTACAGGAATTATGAAAGCACCTGATCTTACATAATTTTGGGGTGCTAAAAACGAAAATGGCATTTAAAAATGCTGATTAGCTCTAGTTTCCATGATATAAGCAATCATATAATGAAATAATAAATCTAAAAAGTCGAGTATTTTCTTTTAAATACAAGAGAAAAGCCAAGAGTAGCCGAAGCGACACAAACTGATAACAAAACTAATGAGAAATTTAAAATTTTAAATCTAGTTTATTACGAGGGGAGTTCTACGGTGATCTGGCAGTGGACAAAAGCACGGTGAGTCGTTGGACAAAGCGTGTATCATCATCGCCGCAAGGTCAAGCAAATCTGTCTGATCTCCCGCGAGCTGGCCGGCCGTGCACAGCTCTGACTCCTGCAATGTCTGAACATGCGAACACTCTCATTCGAGCAGATCCACGGATCACAATCAAACACTTTTGACAGATCACCGTAGACATTCTGCAAGCGCCTATGAATATCTGAGATGCCCTGGTTTTCCGCCAAAAGAAACTCAATCATTGCCTGTTGTTTGGAACGCACCTCCATTGTAGACGCCATATTAACAGCTCACTATAGCGCTGTCACCTATCGGACGTCAATGAAACTGTACGAGACGAAGCGGAAATGTTTGAAAATGTTTCACAAGAAATGTCCAGTTTTTTTTTCAACCAAAATTGGCCGAGAAAAAAAAAATGTGTTGCATTACTTATTTAACTCCCCTCGTATTTTAGTTTTGCTGGACAAACACTTACAATATATTATTCCATGTGTACACTATTGCCAGTATCATTGCGCTTTATATTTGTGGAAAGATATGGTTAGGTTACTTAAAGTCTACATATAAGTATTAATTTTTGGCGCATTATGAACTTATTTTCCATAGTTAAAAAAACGTAAGCTTTGCATTTGCCTGGAAAATAAAGCTAATTGACAAATTTCATTATTTTAGTTGTATTCAGCATGTGAAATTTATTAAGAAATGGCACATTTCATTTCTGAAACTGAGGAAAGCTGAAAATTTGTAAAACTGTCAAGTTTTTCACCATAAAATACCTGAAATGTCTTTTGAAGCACACGCTGAACATTTGAAAAATTTATATTTTATCCTATAAGTCTAGTTCTTTTCATGTATCAATTAAATATTTTTACAGTTCCCTCTTAGTTAAAATCAATGAAATAACTCATCTTGGCATTTCTTATTTCTCTAATTGCTATTTTAAAATGCCTCTCCCAAAATTGGAATTATCGCACAAAATTGGAATTTTGTCGTCATCTCACAAAATTGGAATTATCAAGCGATTATTTCTAGAATATAGCAGAACTAGGCCTTGTTTCAAGATTATTTATATTCTATTATTTCAATTATATTGATATTGACGAGATCTGGTTCATAAATTGAATAGTTCGCTGCAAAATTTTCTGTCATTAACAAGATTTGGGAGAAGTCAGCTTAAAAACATCCCAAATCCCAGGAGGCAGACACAGAAAAGAGAGAGAGCGAAAGCAGACGACGGAAGAGAAGCGAAGTCCAAAGGATGGAGCGCTAAATAATAAGAAAGAAAGACGGGAAATATGTGGAGAGATTGGCGAGATGATGGTGGTTAGATGAGAGACGAGGAGAGAGTCAACAGGAAAGAGAATGTGAAGAGGAGACGTGGAAAGAAGGAGAGAGAGAGAGAGAAGGGGAGAACAAGTTAGGTTTTCGATGCGTGAAGACGTAAAACGTAAACGTCAGTGTGGAGACGCGCTTCCCAGGAACTCGGAGACAAGGGGTGCTTCTAGGCGGGCAGGCGAGCAGCAGGTAAGAGAATTTACATCTTATCCTAAGAGAAAAGCCGTGAATAGGCTACGCTGCCGTGTGTTCCGCGGGAACCGAGAAGAGTTCACCCCCCGAGCGCAACAAGGGGAAGGGCAGTTGAAAGCACCGGAGCTATCGCAAGGTTAGAGTTGCCTTCAGAGACAAATGAAAGTAACACGCTTTCTTCATTTGTCTCTGGTTGCCTTGCACGATAGTTAAAGTAACACGCCGTCTAAAAAGGAAATTGTGAAGCTCCACGAGAAGAAAGGAGGAGCAGCTGCGTCTTTGTTGGAGGACGCAAAGGTCCCGAACATAGAGAGGCAACAGAGACCCGAGGACGGTAGCGATTTCCGAGGAGAGGCGAACGAATTTGGAGAAGGCATCAGCCCAAACGTAGAAGCATTGAGCAAAATAGAATTGCTTTCCGTGCCTGCGTTGGAGCAGAAAAAATTTCTGAGTAAAAGAAGTAGCAGCGTAAGCGCGCATATCACTGGTGAAAATTGCGTAGCGCGTTGCGAGGCTCTTAATTTTTTTCCTTGCAGTGAGTTGTTCACTATTAGCACGCAATTAGAATTTTCCTATTTGAGTAGTTATACATTTTGCATAATTATCTGTTGTATGATATGCGTATTGCAAATGATTAACCCTTGCATTTATTTTATCTACCCTGATAGAAATTCCCACTGCGTGGCTCGTTCCAGACGACCAGTTCAATATTCGGGTTCCAGTAATCCTCCCGACAAAAGGGTCACACGACGGGGTCACCGTTGTTTAGTGGAGAAAGTGAGAAGGCCGCAGAAGTAGAAGATAATTTTGCACAAGGTTCGTGTACAACACGCTATACGTTTAAAATGGAAAGTAAATGATGCTATAACGCTTAATGTTATATAATTTGTAAAGCATTTAATAGACTGAAGAATCGTGTTTTGGCTGATGTTAAGGCCGGTTCCCACTAGCGCGGAACCGCGGCGGAAATACCGCGCGTGACGTAAGCAGCGCGGATTTGACGTCATACCGCGGCGTAAAATCCGCTACCGTCTAGAGTTGAGATGGATTTAACTTAACCGCGACGGTAAAATCCGCCGAGGCAGCGTCCGCCAATGAAATCAATGCATTTGTGTGACGTTGACAATCTCTCCAAGATGGCGACGCTAATGGATAGTATCGTTTAGGAATGCAGCAATCTTAACGAACATCATCAAATAAACAGCAACACCCTTGCTTGTATCTCCGTCCATTTTTTGTTTTGTTTATTTGCAAAGACTTAAAATGCTACGTCCATTTTTTTTTTTTTTTTATGCGTCCATTATGGGAAAAGGCTCGAAGAGAATCCTTGAAAGCGATCTTCGAAGAGACTCTTGAGCTATAGCGTAACGTGCCGCGATAGTGGGAACTGATCGGCGGAATTATCGCTGCGCTTAACCGCGGTGGTTTTAACCGTTCCGCTTTTCACGGCGGATAGTGGGAACCGGCCTTTATTGTTAAAAGTTGAAGACATTATTTGATGGACCAGTGCGGTTGCTGAGCAGTCATTTCCATGAAGGATTAAATTCATTATTGACTTTTATTAAATATGGAATATCGTTCTGAGTGGAATCTAGGACAAACTAGATTATCATGTCCATGCTTAGAATGCTAATTACAATTAACTTTAATTTTCCAATTAGCTTTAATTTTCTAACCGGCTAGTTTTTACGCCAGGGTTTGAGTCGGATTTCAATTGTTGTAATTTTCAATTTATTCACTGCCGTTAACTTAAACTAGAAGTTCTGTTTAATGTTTAATATTATCCTTTTAAATCTAGGCAGTTATTGTAATTCTGTAATACGCGAAAAAGCGTCTGATGTTTATTTTCACATTTACATTTGAAATATTTTTGAACTGTTATGAATATCAATAAAACTAATTTTCAAATGGCTTACTTTGCTACATTTTTCAAGTCCCACATTTTTCCCCACTGATAGTTACGTTACAAACATTAACTCTTTATAATTTTCTTTCATCTCCTTTTAGTTTACCTCCTAGTCAGTCAGATTGATAGCAAGCAATAGTTTCTACTAACTTTTCTAATAGCTTCTAATAGGTTCTATGATTCCTTTTTCTTTGTAAAAAAAATATAGGCTTGTATTCTTCTAGTTTTAACAATGGTTTGTACATTGGTTTGTTCTGGATGTCGTCGTCTAAATTTTTATAGAACTAAATCGAAATTGAAGAATCTAAAATTTAAATTAGCTTTTAGTTTTATGATACTGATAACCTCGAAGTATTTTACCCTTGAATATTTTCTATTTTCTTATTCTTTTTCATATTGGTTGGGCTGCTATCTCTTTATTTCAAATATATTTTTTCTTAAATAATACACTGTAAATTGAAGGAAGAATCTATTTCATGAAGATTTTCATCAAAGTGTAAAATACTGAGGTTGCCAAACTATTAATTAAGCAAATTAATATCCACATAAAAATCTAAAAAATGCTTAATTCTATATCTTTTCTGCAATTCTGCAATGGCACTTGACGAGTGCTTCCATCTAGTGGCACATTTCTTAAAAACTTTCCTAACTTCGTGGAGGTATTTTCTCTTTAATGAGGTTCAAAAATAGGTATTTTCTCCTTGCTTACTACGTTAGGTTTATAGATATGCAAGAAGATATTGTAAATAACACAAATGAACACACTTGTATGCACCCAAAAAAGAAGCGCTGACAAGGAAGTTGACAAGCTGCTCCTCATTTTCAGTTCTTTAAAGGAGAAAGTCTCTTTCAAGTAAACAGGAAAACATGGCGATTGATTTTGGCGAGTGGCATTAACCGAAGGCACTCTGTAGAGGAACTTCCGCTTTTTGGGAAATTAATGACATGTAAACAGAAGAGGGAAAGCGATAATCTTTGCAACGTCTAAATGAAGCCAGGAGCTATCCATTAGAAGGCTGCAAAGGAAACTGAAACGGAGCGCTTTTGGAAACCTCTTCACCTATTAATTAAAGCCGTCGACGAATTATTTCTCCACCCTTCCAATTTTCCCATCCCTTTTGTATTTATTAGGCCTTTCGAACGTGTTAGCGCCGGGGCTCTTCCCAGAATACGTCCCCTGGAAAGATTTGCAAATTGGGCAAGATGCCCGGCACACGCTCCGAGGAATATAATTAGTGCACTTCAGACCAAGAGAAAAGAACAATTCTTCAGTGGCAATCCAAGATCGTTACCGACATGCCTCAAGGATGAAATGTGGAGAATGCCTTCGAGTCTTTATCATCATCGCTGGCTTGTGTGTCTCCTCAATTGAATAGTAATGGTTGCCTCACGTTTGACTAAATCTAACGAAATCGTTTGAGTTCGTTAGTTGACAGGCGAGGTTAATTAAGGCGAAGAAATCAAACCACCAGGATGAGGGAATTGTAAGCAAACATTAATAAAACATTCTTAAAGAGTTCGAAATTAGTTTTTATTGGCGGAGACTGTTTCTGCATCTTTATTGAGTAATACAAGAGAAAGGGCTTTGGAAAAAACTGAATTGTTGATACTTTTGTTTTTAATATCCATTTCTAGTAAAATTAAGGGATTTTTTGTCCCTTTCGTTTTGTTTTTCTCTCTATACTGATCCATTTTCTAATTTCAGCCTATATGATGGAGATACCCGCTGATGTTTTTACTTTACATATTTACAGGCCTACTATCTTAAACCAATACTAGGTGGATCCCGTCAAAATTTGACGGTAAACAAGCCACCTCCATCTCTTTAATTAAAAATCTTTTTATTTGTTTATTGTTATCGTTGTTAATTGTTTATGTAATTGTTGTTAATTTGATCGTCAATGCTAGCACGTCATCTGAGTTGTTGATTGTGATGTCATTGTGGAGATGATCGAGGCCAGCGAGATAACAAGGCCTGGAAGCGAAAAAGTCATCTGATCATCGGGGGTCTAGCAACAATCCAACCTTCATTGTTTCCAACAAACGGAAAAACATTGATTGTTAACATCCAAGATGGAGACAACGAAGGTTGGATTGTTGCTAGACCCCCGATAGTCAGGTGACTTTTCCGCTTCCAGGCCTTGTTATCTCGTAGGCCTCGGGAGATGATCAATGCCAACTAGAAAGACAGGCCCTGACGCGGAAAGTCACCTGACCATAGAAGTCCGAATAACAATGTAACATTCATTGTTTCCAACTTGGATTTTAACAACCTGTATATTTTCGTTTGTTGAAAACAATGAAAGTTGAATTGTTGTTCGGACTGCTATGGTCAGGTGACTTTTCCGCGTCAGGGCCTTGTATTTCTCGTTGGCCTCGGGAGATGATTGTTTGATTTGCCAGCGTAAGCAATATTGAATTGTAAATTACCACTAATTAATAATAATTAAGGACACAAAAACCAGCTTTGACAAATCTACAGACTAAGATCTTTCATTTAAGACCAAAATGAAGTTTAGAGTTGCAGTAGTTTTCTCCAACGAACTGTCGAAAGAATCACCCTTAGAACTTAAATACGTATATAGATATCGTATCTAAAAGATTTACATGGCTAAATAATGAATCCTTGAAATGGAGATTGTATAATGTTTCTTTCTAAATAAAGCAAGTTTATGAAGATGATAATAAAATATTTGTGAAAATGTTTGTCTCACAATTGTTGAAATGTCGAATCGTTTGAAATTCTAATAATTGTGAGCATACATCTTCATAAATATTTTATTCTTTTATTCTTTAATTTCCAATATTTGGAGGAAAAACATGAACTAATCAAGTATCATTTTCATCCATCGCTATATCCTAGATTTTCCGAAATGCTGAAAATCGTTATTTAGTTTTTAAGAGAGAATTGACCTTTATCCCCTGTATTGTGATTGGTTGCCACTAAACGTCACTGATTTTTTTACAAAATGCAAATGGCGGATACTGGACGTGTTAACGGCATTTGTTGACTGTATCGTAAGTGAAAGTTTTAATTGTTGTTGTTCAAAATTTTTATTGCTATGCTTAAATATTGTTGTATTCCCAATTGTCAGAATGAGGAGAAAGAAATAAACATCATTAGAAAATAATTTTATAGGTAATTTGGAAATGACTATGAAATTAAAATTATGAAAGGTCATCAGCAAACATTTAAATCATTATATTTTGTAAATTTCAGGTTAATAATGTATGTTAAATTAATAAAGATAATAATAAAAATCTTTAAAGTAGTAAAAACCTACGGAAAATGTAAAAAAACGAATTTTACTCAAATCACAAATGCTTACAACACGACCAAGGGACGCCATTTTTTATGTGGTCACATGGGTAGTCAAGGCTACGAAGGCTAAGAAAATGTGTGAGAACGAGAGTTTATGATAAAGGTCAATTATTAAAGCGTTCAAAACATTTCAATTTATATTAATCACAACATTATTTCTGAGGAAAAATAAAGAGTTAATTCTTATTTTCTGCTCAATTGTGATTTCCTATATGCTATTTTAATTATAGGCTCCGACAATTTAAATATTCCTGCTGCATTTCATTTAACTTGCTTCTTTGTTAAGAATACACTAGGGACTATATATTCTTATCTAATTATAATAATATGCATAAAACTACTTTTATTAATTATTTTTCTTGTACATCTCCGAATTTTATCAGATTTCGCACCTGTTTAATGATGCCGCAATTTTAAACTTGGTTCAATTTCTTTTATAGCATTTTGAATAAACAGAAGAATATAATGGCCATCGTACCTATCTAGAAACTCTCTGGAAATTTTAGATGATGGATGAACAAATCTAGTCAAATAATTTGTTCCTGTCAAAGACGATTATCGAAGCTTGAGCACACCTGAAGCCCAAAACAAATATACGATATAATTAATTACGTGTTAGTAAACAGAGAAAAATATAATTCAAAACTGAAAAATAATAAATCTTTTGATACAAGAATATCGTGGTGCACGTTTTAATTAAACTCGTCTTATAAGGTGCTTCCCCCCCCCCCCCCCCCTCACTCGGGGGGGAGTGTTCAGAAGAGAAAACAAGCGGGAAACGTTTGCCATCTATGGACAAAAATTTCAGGTAAAATACTTTGAAAATTTAGTAGCCTCCTCCTACCCGCGATGGTATAACCCTTCTATCTCCGCATATTTACATGATTTACACACCTTTGATAAAGTTTAAATTTTAATTAACAAATCTAACAAGATTTTAATAATTATATTGGTTAAGAACACGGTTCAAGAATATCTTAGACCGTGGTTAAGAGCTTAACGTGGCCTACTGGTGTTCTCTAACCTTAAATTTTCTTATTTTTTTAACAGGTGGGATTCCTGATAATTACGATCAAAAATCAAAGCTATTGGATTGTGTTTTTACAACAGTTGGAATTTTTTGATGATTTTAAATATTTTTTTTTTACTACCCTAGGAGCGCATTATTTTAATAATAATAATAATAATAATAATAATAATAATAATAATAATAATAATAATATATAGGCTATGTTTTGAAGCGATAAAAAATTTAATTAACCAACTGTTATTTGGCCAGATCGTGGCGAGATCGTACGGGAAGTTGTGGAAGCTTGTATACACTTGAACAGCTGGTTAGCGTACTCCTGTAGCGTGGATACCTTGGTAAAAGGTGCAATTAACGTCCAGAGAAGAACCGCACGATTTAATTTATGAATGTTTTATACATTAATATATGTTTGGAATTTTCTATTTAAATTTTTCGGACCGACATTAATTGCAACAGCGCACATTCACTTTGTAAATTAAATTTTTATAGAAACAAATTTTTTTCCAGCATTTAAGAAACAGTACTATTATTTTTACAAAACTATATTTATAGTCTGTGCATCGATAGATTAACTATGTGTGTCTAGTTAAAATTTATTCTTGCCCACGCACGAGGTAAAGGGAGAAACTAATAAATGTTTCTTAAAATTTTTCCTTCTTTCTGATACGATTATTTAACTGTCTAAATAATCGCTTTAATGAGTGCATTTTATAGCAATAAATAGACATTTGATATATTTGTGGTATTTTCTATTTAAATTTTTCAGATCGACATCTATTGAAACAGCGCACAAGGGCTTTTTCCGCTGTAGTTATAAATAAAATTTTGATAGAAACGTATTTGTCCAAAGCTAAAGGAACCTTACTATATCGCTCTAAACCAATTCTTTTTAATAATTTACCGTCAAAACCATGTTCTAAATTTTTGCCTAGTTATGAACAATCATTCGTTTAACTTCATTTTCGTCCGAAATGAAGTTATTCGTTGTTAGAGGGGCCCCCGACGTCTGGATGCCTTGACGAAGCCAATTATTTACACATAAAAGTTGTTCTTACGACTTCAATTCTTGGAATTGAAACAGTTTCATGCGAATCACGTCGCAAATTTTAAACCAATGGCCCATCTGCCGAGAAAAATATTTTTGGGGGATTGTATTATAATCTTAATCTTTAGATATACATTGCTAAATTAAATCATAAGCGCTCGATAGAAAAAAATTTTCCTTCCATTTTTCGATAGAAAAATCTTTACCTGATGCTTGGTAGGCTTATCTCCAGTTTATAATATTAATTATGATTAAGTATAGTTAGCTTTTTTCTTCAATAACTCTTTATGCTTCAAATCGAAAAATATATTTCCTAAAACAAAATTATATAGATTTAATATTAGTTACATAGGGAATATATACAGGGCGAGTCAAAAGTTGCAGTACACCCTGTTTTTTTCGAAAACCTTGCGGGAATTGGGAAATCTGAATATTCCAGTAAGGTATGAACCGAACGTGGCCGCCATCTTGAAATCGGCCATCTTGAATCTAAGTCATTTTTTTTTTTAATTGGAAAGGGGGTTGATATATCAAGTAACATCAGCATTTTCTGACTATTTCTTTCCTGTAAACAGTTTTGAAGTAGCAGTTATGGTTCAAAAGTTACAACACATTTTGTTTCGTGTTACCCGTTATCGATAACTGGTAAAATATTACAAAATTTAAATTATAATGGGTATTTAGTGATATATTATCTTTGCCGCCAAATTGTTGAGAATAGGAAGTTCCCTTCCTAATTATCGCCCCATATCTGAGCTCTGCCCCCTCACAAAAATCGTAGATCAGATCGTGTTTAATAGCCTTACTGAATACTTACGGTCTAAAATACCTGATCGTCAAAGAGGCAGTAGACCGAGTATTAAGGTAACCTGGACTCCAATATATATATATAAAAGCTTGTGCAGCTTATAAGAACTGTCATCAGTTTATTATAGCACAGAAAGATATCTCCAAGGCATTTGACCACAGCTTATTTATGACCTTAAGACTCTTGGAGTGACTGAAAATTTCTTGGATTTGATACAGGATTATTTTAATGCTCATACTAACATCATTTGTCAAGATCTTTTGATAAGTAAAGATTCAATTCGTGGTATTTTTCTGGGCTCCGGATTGGGCCCTCTTTTGTACGCTGCGTCGACCGCCTCGCTGTTCCGGCATAGTTTTAACTTGGACATCGTGAGTTACGTTGATGATAATTATCTGCTCGCCTCTTACCAATTACATGATCAAATTAAAAGTATGGTATGTCTTAAGCAAGACCTAGACTACCTCTCAAAATAGGGGGTACCTGAGTAGGGGCTTGTTTCTTAATCAGACAAAGACAATAATGATTGTTGGTAAAGGTGTAGCCGACCCGGCAGTGATTAAGATACTCGGACTCCCGGCAGTGATTAAAATAAAGATTCGCATCTTTGTTTTAATGATCATAGATCAGCTCGTGGTTTCAATGCATCGTACTAATTATGTCATTAAAAAGAGTCCGAAATTACTTTCTATTAAACAAAAATGTCAATTCATATCGGCAGTAGTAGTATCCAGAATTGCCTATGCACCAGTTTTCTGGACATCGGCCTTGAACGCCAACCAAAAAAGGTTGAAGACTGCATAAAACAAAACAATTCGTATAGCGTTTAAATTAAATAAATTAGATTCCGTCACTGAAATCTGTTCTAAAAACTGCCGACCATTGTGACTATTGGTAAAGTCGTCCTTATTTCCGAAGTGGCTGACGCTGTTTAGAATGAAAGACATCCAGCAGCATTTATAAAGAATTGGCTTAACTGGGAGGTAAACGTAAGGTTAACCAGGAGATTTCTATTTGTAGTTCCCGATATGACTTATTCTTTTATAAAAAAACGTTTTCCGTATAATGCGATAGCTCTGTGGAACGAGCTACCTTCTGCTATACGTTTCACAGTGTTTAGTTGCACTAAAAGTGTGTGTGCGCGCTCGTGCGTCCACTTTAAACGGAGAATTAAGAAATATTTGATAGAGTCGCAATAATCTTTCCTATTATGATGGCTTTGACCACGAAAGAGAGAATTGAGGTCATTTTGATGTCTGGAGAATGAAGTTTCCGTGTCATAGCTGCAGATTTTAACAACCGGCACCCAGAGAGACCTCCAATTTCACACAACACTATCAGGTGCTTAATTAAGAAATTCCGAAAAACTGGGACTGTGGTTGACATGGCACGGAGTGGCCGTCCAATAAGTGCTACTGACGAGGCAACCTCAGCAATGGCTTTGGCGTCCTTCGTCAAGAGCCCACAACGCAGCACACAACGTTTGTCAGCAAAATGTGGAATCAGCCAGGGTTAGATGTTCAATTTCCTGGTCACTGGACTGGCCGACGTGGTGCTGTGGAATGGCCACCCAGATCACCTGATCTCACCACTTGACTTTTAACTGTGGGGTCATTTAAAGCAACTCGTATATGCACAGAAAATCAGAAACAGACACCAGCGCATTGAAGAGCGTGTGCCAGCATTTCTGCGGAAATCCTTCTGCGAGTGCATGCCGATTGGATTCAGCGCCTTCAAGTGTGCCATAACCAAGAGGGACACAGTGTTTAACACATTAAATGACTGCACTTTATGGAGAACAGTCCAGCCTGTAATTCCAAACAAAATGTGTTGTAACTTTTGAACCATAACTGCTACTTCAAATCTGTTTACAGGAATGAAATTATCAGAAAATGCTATTGTTATTTGATATATCATACGACCCTCTTTCCATTTTAAAAAATTTGACTTAGATTCAAGATGGCCGATTTCAAGATGGCGGCCATGTTCGGTACATACCGTAAAAGACAGACCACCTCACCCATACCCTGCTGGGATATTCAGAGTTTCCAATTCCTGCAAGGTTTTCGAAAAACCGGGTGTACTGCACCTTTTGACTCACCCTGTACAGTAATTAAGTTAAAGGATATGTTAACAAAGGAGAACAGTTATCTCATTTAATTTTTCCTTATAATTAACTTTTACGAGAAATTAAATTTAGGGACTTAGCTCTTCAGGAGTGCAGAAAGAAAACTCATTTCGGTCAAAATAATTGTAGATTATGCTCTAACTTATAATTATTATACGTACTTAGAAGAAAACGTGCGCCACCCATTTCAAGTAACGAGAAAAAGACTTAACCTTTGATTCCTCAGCAACAGTTTGAAATGAAGTCGTGTCCCACCTCTAAAATACAAGTCTCCTGGTAATCTTAATTGTTGAAAAACTTTAAAAAATTCCAAGAGAATTTCTTATAAAATAATGGAAGATAATACAGGCTTACTTTAAAAAAAACAACAATCTGTATTTATAAAATTTCTATTGCCTCGAATATCTATCTACTCTCCAACATTTTAGTTAACGCAAGAATTGCGATTTCTAAGCTACAGTTTGATATCAAAAGTACATAGAAAATTATTTAAGTACCGGAATGTTTGGCATAATTGTAACGATCTGTCGCGCGGCAATAGCAAAGTTGGGAAATCATTTTTTTTCTTTTACTTTAAAGATTGTTGGCAACCTATTAGCAACGAGGTAATCTTGCGCCGCATTTTAAGTTTGCCTAGCAACGAGCCTTGTTACTCACTGCTTTGACAGCATCGTTGTGGATAAGCAGAAAGAAATATTTCTTTATACGAGGATTTTTTTAATAAGAACAGGGAAGCAATTTTTATTCAAATAATTTGCAAAAATTCTCAATGAACATTATGGCACGAGTTTCATTGGTGCATTAATCTATAGATTCCCATAAGTAAACTTACTGCGGTTCTTGCTGCAACCATTGCGTAATAGGAAAAACTACGTCAGCGTTGGAATCGAACCACCGTCCTTTTAGCGATAGTTTTAGAGGGCCAAAGACATGGAAATCGCACGGAAAAGTCGGGACTGTAAGGTGGATGTTCTAAGGCCGAACGCAAATTCTTTCTGCTCATCAGTAAGCAGTCGAGGAATCCATTGAGCAAAAACCTTTTGATATCAAAGACTGTGATTGATGGAAAAAACACTTCACACAGATGCTTAACATTTCGGAAAGTTCCCCAACTGTCACATTTTTATCTGATGCTGCAACACGAGTATGTCCGGGACGAGTCAGAACTTTAGTGGATTCCCTTCTTTATCAAAATTTCTTGCACCTTTTCAACCATTGCCATATGAGAATAAAACTGTGGTCGCCGTATTAAGCTTTCATTGTCGTGAAAATTTCCATTGGCTCATGCCTTTCAGCGGCGAGAAAATTGAATAACAGCACGCAGAATATCTTTATGTGGATTATCTACCATGAACGTCATCTTCCAACTTATTCACAACTCTTAGAAAAAAGCAAATGAAAATTATTATACTCTTTAAAAAGCAAATAGTTAATACCTGTAACATGCGCCTCACTAGTACTTCAACAATGCATCGAAATAACTACTTTCCATTGTCGATACCTTCGCGGCTGCGAAATCCAAACTTATTTCTATTGAATCAATTCAATAAAATGGAATGTGTATTCAACCATGGGCTTGAGCAAGAGCCGTCAAACGGGCGTAAGAGTATAATATAATAACTCTCTACTCAAAAGTAATCGGACGCTTTAGATTTTCGACGTTTTGTCGAATATCTAGAAAAATACTTGAAAAATTATCCTGAAACTTCGGGGGTGTAAAAAGCAAGTTACACCTCATATATTTCAGAGAAGGACTTGTCTCGAAGACAAATAGGGGACCAGAAACAAATTGAACAAAAAATAATATTTAGGATCATCCTGTAAAGAATAATGGTTGAAATGCGTTGCAGCTATAGCATATGATTAAGAGGCTTCTTTTACTTATCTGTGTTTATTTGTATGAGAATAGCACTTCATTGAGTAGCCTATGAAGAGTAGCTCTATACATTTGGCTAATAAATTATGCCAGTTAAACATTATTTAGTGAAAATGCTTATATTTCATCAAATATTAAATATATGTATATTCTGATTTCAGGGCGTTGTGTCTACGGTAGTTTGCCAAGTTTCCTGAAAATGGCATTGCATTGGGTTGAAAACCTTGCATGTTATAAACAAAAAACTTATGAATAAATTTCGATTTTTTTTAAAGAAACCTTTATATCGCCACGAATATACGTGCTATTCTCATACAAATAAACACAGATAAGTAAAAGAAGCTTCTTAATCATATGCTTCAACTACAACGCATTTCAAGCATTATTTTTTACCGGGTGATCCCAAATATTTTTTTTGTTCAGTTTGTTGCTGGCCCCCTATTTGCCTTCAGGACAAACCCTTCTTTGAAATATGAGGTGTAATATGCTCTTTACACCCCTGAAGTTTCAGGATAATTGGTCAGGTATTTTTCTAGATATTCGACGAAACGTATAAAATCGAAAGTGTCCGATTACTTTTGGATAGATAGTGTATGGTAATAAAGTAATTTTTTCATTTTAGTCAAATAATATTTTTTTCATTTTTTAGTTTTACTTGTGAGAAGTCAAATGTTTTGCTTTTATTAGGAACTTTAACAAAAAGCTAATTATAAGAATGCAGCTTGCTCTGTACGTTTATTCATCCGGCCAGCCGGCCGCCGTTTTCATGATAACTTGAGAACAGATTAACTTCTTCAAATTCTACTTTCAGAAATATGACCAACACGGTCTTAGCTCGGCTGTATCAACACCTCCTAGAAAGAAAGGAGAGGCCAACTGAAACGTCATATATTGTTACACGAGGCCAACGAGAGACAGGCCAGGGCACTCAAAAATCATATGATCATCGGGGTCCGGCCAACAATTCATCTTTCATTGTCTCCATCTTGGAATTTAACAATCTGTAGTTTTTCGTTTGTTGGAAACAATGAAGGTTGGATTGTTCCCGACCCCGATGATCACGTGACTTTTGAGTGCCCTGGCCCAACACCACCTCTACTCAAAGCCTGAGCGCGAAAATTTTATACATTGTTACATGATCATAAAAAGTCATCTTTAATCGCATTTCTACCAATAATAAGCCCTAAATTATGACTTCGTATCATGATGTAACAATGCATGACGTTTCCGCGCTCAGGCTTTCTCTTTAGGTGGTATTGCCTGGCCTGTCTCTCGTTGGCCTCGTTGTTACATCATCATAATTCGACCATTGTTGATCGTATTTCTTGCAATAATATGCTGTAAATTTGGTCGACTTCAAAGCCAACTAGAAAGATAGGCCCTGACCAACACCACCTAGACAGAAGGCCTGCGCACAGAAACGTCATACATTGTTACATCACACTAAAGCGGCTATTGTTAATCGTATTTCTACCAATAATAAGCCCTAAATTTGGCCGTTTGATGATGATGTAACAATGTATGACATTTCTGTGCGCCGGCCTGTCTAGGTGGTGATGCCCTGACGCGGAAAAGTCACCTGACCATAAAAGTCCGAATAACAATGTAACATTCATTGTTTCCAACTTGGATTTTAACAATCAGTATTTTTTCGTTTGTTGGAAATAAAAGTTGGATTGTTAGTCGGACTAAGGTGGTCAGGTGACTTTTTCGCGCTGGGGCAACACCACCTAGACAGAAGGCCTGCGCACAGAAACTGTATACATTATTACATCATCATCAAACGGCCAAATTTAAAGCATATTATTGGTAGAAATACGATTAACAGTAGCCGCTTTTGTGTGATGTAACAATGCATGACGTTTTTGTGCGCAGGCCTTCTGTCTAGGTGGTGTTGGCTGGGGCCCGTTATATCGTTGGCCCCTGGTCGACTTATAATGATGTAACAATGTATCAACTTTTCAGGCTTTTTCGTGCTAAAAAAAGTCGAATTCACGTGCTAAAACAGTGACCATAAAGAATACCAAGGTAATGTCAAGTCATATAACAATCGATTCGTGAAGACTGAATTATGTTATTTTTTGTTCATCTTTTATGCATTGTTGAAATAGGCGTAAATTTGGAAAGAATTAAATGATTTTCTATTGTTTATTAGTAAGACTTTAAGTTCTCTAATTTAATATTATTTTTACATCACAGCTAAATTTCCTTCTTGGAATGTTGCAAAATTTTATTATAAATGTCAACAACTCCTTATGGATGAGGTATTTATTTCCTTTAATAGTTAATTATATGTTTTTGCGGACAAATAAATTTCTGTAGTTCGGTCATGAATTGATAAGGTTTAAATATCAAACGGAGTTTTTTCCGCGTGTCAGGTAACCAGCCGAATAAATTCTAATTAACCTTGTGCCTTTACTGTAGATAATTTTAGAAGACAAGGATAATGTTAATTTTTCAAATATTTCCTCTTCCATTCGCCGAGTTTCCGATTAACCCAGTGGCTCAGAAATGAACTGAGAATTTTCTGCCTAATTTCTTGTGTAGCATGTAAACGTGAACTTTCGCACGTTTTCTACCGTCAGAAATGAAACATTTGTTGTTCATTTTGTTTTTCCTTCTTCTTTGTGTGTACATTTTCCTCGATCGTCAATCGATAAAAAAGGGGCGAAAGGTGAAATTTAATTATCAAATCCCTTACCTTCACTGCACTTGAACGCACATTGAGTGTCAAACTTGTTTTGATCGTTTCATCAGGTGCGTTTTCCTTCTTCAGTCTTGTACGTATATTTTCTATCACTGATTGCAAGTAAAATGCTTTCAGAATTATTTATGAATCTTGTAATGCTTTGGTTAATGCTGATTCAGTTTGTTTAAAAATGAGAAGATAGTTTCTTAATATATAAATGTTTGTCTATATTCATAAATTATGTCGATTCATTTCTTGATTCTCAGATAAGAGACCTAAGTGGAAATTTCTTATCCTTGTGTGCTCCTTATTCTATACGTGGACATGTAATTTAAAATACGCTGCGTTTAAAATACATATTATATGCTTTCAAAAAATAGCTTAGTATTTTCGTGAAATAGGTTGCATTTCAAGTGCATGTCTTTGATGTATCATTACACATGTATTTCTATACAAATGAAGCTTCTATCTCGAAAAAAATATCAAGTCACTCAAATATTCATCGTATAAATTATCGATAATCATTTGAATGCATCATTAAAGTCGTTTTGCAACTCAAAAATATTTGCTATCTAAACGTCGTTGGTGACACCTGTTCGTGAATCGATCATCCATGGCATAAATTTTAAAGTACTTTCAAACATGTTTACTTTTCTATCACAGTTCATATTATTCAGACTATACAAGTGATGTTGAATCGAAGCCTCATTTTCTCATAATGCCTGAAGTGTAGCCTCTACTAACTTCGTCTCTTAAGAAAACAGGTTCACACAAAAACTACTTAATGATCAACTTTAAAACCTTCAGGTGCTTATTTTAAATCTTTATTCAAATGAAAAGCAATAGAATAAATTTAAAATTTACTTTTGATAAAAAAATTCGATGTAAACACCTAATGAAAGAACTTGAAATCTTGTATTCGTTATCATTAAAAGGAGTTTTTAACGAACTGATTCAGCAACTGAAGACAAAAATAGAACCTCATTACGTTTTTTTCTAAATTATAAATGAACGTGCTTTTGAATTAATTTTTTTTTCATGAGGATGGTTAGATTCGAAATTGATTATATTAGAGGTGGCTGTAGGTTTCCTGTATATGGAGAATTCCAGTTTTTTGGTTTTATACTTTTGTTCAGTGTTAAATCCAGGAAATTAACTGAGTTGTCTTTTTCTTCCATAGATTATTTTAGGATTGTATGTAATACCGATTAACTTATATATTTTAATATAAAAATACATCTATTGAAGAACTTATTTTGCTGTTTATTGTCGGCTAGATCCATAAAACAGTCTGTGCTTATCGACTGCATTTTGATTTTGAATCAAACGTTAGCGGAAAAAATACGCAGGTTATTTCGACTTGAATTTTTGCTAATATAAAAAGCTGCTTGATTTACTTTAATTTATAAGCATGTGTGAGGCATCAATATTCGTAGTTTCAGTGTGGTTTTACAATTTTTTTTCGTTCTACGAGACGATACAGTATGCAAATTTAGCCCTGAAATCCGGTTGCATGAATGTCGGTTATGTGAAGAGGAAAAATCATTTCTTGCACACGTAGGAGGTTATGAGGAGAAACTATTTGAGTAAGTTTCTTAATTTTTTTCCTCCTCTGGCAGAATTATTTAACTGACAGATAATCGCTCTAATAGCTACATTTAATAGCAATAAATCGACTGTTAATTAATTGGCCAGGATTATTGGCAGTACAATACCGTTTTTTTCTTTATGAATTGCACTTAAAATTTGAAGTTGAATAAAAAAAAAGTTTGTTTAAACAGGGTTGATTTAAATCCTTGCTTCGCTTCTACAGGAAGAGATTTTTTTTCACGTTTGGTGTTTATTAATTTTTTGTGTCCTTTTAACTGTGATAAAGACCTAATTAAAGGCGTTTGTTTATTACACAGTTAGCACTTGACGCCCTCGATCTATATTCTAATTTCGGAATAAAATATTTTTTTGATGTTGAAAAAATATTTTTGTGTTTTTGATGCTCTGGTGTAGCGATCTGAGCCCAGTTTTTATAAGATTATTGTTGGTGTCATAAATACTTCGGTTTTCTATTGTTCTTATAAATTATATTACGGTCAATTGTCCTATGACACGACTCGTTCGTATAGTGATTTATGAAATACAGAATTAGTAGTACAATTAGATTATTTCGTTCCGTATTATATAGAAACTGTTATCTATACAGGGTGTAAATGGACGACGTTTCACAAATTTAAGGATATGTAGAGGATGAAACTCTGACCAAAAAAGTCTAGTCGCGTTTTTCGATCTGTGGCTCCGTAAAAAGTTATAGCGCTTTAAAGTTTAGTATCGGTAAGGAATATCGGTATCGGTATCGGCCAGGGTGATTCTAAAAGGACGTGCCCAAATGAAAAGGCAGGTAGAGGGTGTAATTCTGAGCAAAAAAGTCTAGTCGCGTTTTTCGATCTCCGTAAGTTAAAAATTGCTCGGCGTCTGTCCAAGATAGATTTCCGGAAGTGACGTCACGAAACTTTTAAAGCGCTATAACTTTATAACGGAGCCTCAGATCGAAAAACGCGACTAGACTTCTTTGCTCAGAAATTCACCCTCTACCTGCCTTTTTATTTGGGCACGACCTTTTAGAATCACCCTTACCGATACCGAACTTTAAAGCGCTATAACTTTTTAACGGAGCCACAGATTGAAAAACGCGACTAGACTTTTTTGCTCAGAGTTTCATCCTCTACATATCCTTAAATTTGTGAAACGTCGTCCATTTACACCCTGTATATAAATACGGGAACACTTTTTTTGTATTACACTTTTACCTGTGTTAACGTGGACGAATATGCATGAAACTTATATGGCTGGAAAGGTCCTGTGCTGTAGATGGGCACAATATATTTTGTTTTTGCATTTGTTCACGTTAACACAGGTAAAAGCGTTCCAAAAAAGTTAGCATTAAGGAACACGTTGTGCGCCATATTTGTCGACGCTTGTAGCATTGCCTTTTTAGTTTTTTTTTAAATATTAAATATCAAATTAACTCAAATCATTGTTGATGTTCATTTGAAAGCATTAGAAAACCGTATAACAAACATGTGCAGGAACTTGATGAAAATACTTTGCAGCTTTTGAAAGTCAACGAACTGATTTCAGAACCTGAAGGTGCCCAAGTATACCATAATACCTATAATGTATCTATACATTATTCCATAGAAAAAAACTGCTTAAAAATTGATATTAACCAACTATTCAAAATATTTCTATAATTAGTAAGTAAGCGTTTTATGTATTTTTCGTCGTTTTCTAAGCTATTTTAAGTTTTTTTTTCATACATTTGAAAGTAATATTTTTAGTTAAAAAAATAAATACCAATTTTGAAGTTTGTTTTTTTTAATTTGTTTTTTTTCTTTAAATAATTTCAGATTCCTCGAACCTGGTCACTAGACAAAGCCAAGACGAGGGGATCATCATTAATCAATAAAAAACAAACAAAAACACAACCAAAAGGAGGGGAAGCATAAAGGCGGACCTGTCTGGTAGCCTCCCCTCCAGGAACACAAACAAAAAAAAAGTATAAATAAACAAAAGAAGAAGAAGAAATTAGTTAAGAAAATTTAGTTAAAAAAAAAACCACCAGGGTGCAACGAAAGTAACCAGGTAGATAACCTTACTTTAAATTGATGCAATGTGTTTGAAGATCGAATTTCTGATGGAAGTTGGGACCAGATTTTAGGGCCAGTATATAACAATTTGTGATCTGGCATAATTACGGGTTATTAATGGTATTATTGGTAATCCAATATTCCTTGTGAGATAAGACGAAGGAAATTTTAAGTAACTATAATAGCATTCAGATGTAATTAAATTATTCTTTGATTTAAATAAATAAAGAGCAATCTGTTTTACAAATATTAAACGAATTGGGAGAAGCTTATGAACTTTCATTTGAGTTTTATTTGTTCCTTCCTTATATTATTTTGAAAAATTATTCTCAAAACTTTGTAAAGAAATCAGAAGGTTAATATCAGTAATATTACCTCTGCCCCAGAACAGAATACTAAAACATAACAATGAGTGCAACAGGGCAAAGTATAACATGATTAATATATTTCTTGGAAAAAAACGAACTGCAAAAATCAGACCTATCCTTTGTGATGATTTTTTTTTAGCTAATTCTATAATATGTTTACTCCAGCTAAAATCCGAAGATACCCATAAACCAAGATACTTAAAATCGTTAACTTTTTCAAGCGGGGTATTTTGATAAACAGCTACTCAATTATCAAAGTAAACCAATTTTATTACGCTGGACAAATTGGACCCATTTCGATTTCTCAGTACAGTAAACTCCCGATTATCCGCGCAATTGGGTGGCGCGGCTACCGCGGATAACGAAAATCGCGGATAATCCGCAAAAATGTTGAAAATGGAAGAGAATAAAAGAGAAAACAATTATAACATGAAAAATCAGTTTATTTAATACAGTATTACCATACAGTAAGACGTAAAATAATCTTACCTCTTAAAAAAGTCAGTCTTACACCCTCTTAAAAAAGTCAGTCACTTGTTTTTGTTTCTTGCTTTGGAAACATTTTTTCTTGATCCGCGATTGAATTTTGCGTAGCATAAGTTTTTCAGCCAACTGCGTGTCTTCGTCTTGTTCCTCTAAATAATGGAGCAGTCCGTCGACGTGTTGTAAAGCCTCTTCGTGTGTCATCCGCGCCTGTGCATTAGCATCTTCTTCTTCGCTCTCGCTTTGCCGCTCTTCTTCACTCTGAACCTCACCCATTGCTTTTTGAACGATTTCCTCATCCGACAACCTTTCAAAGCCGGGAGCATTATAAATTTGTTCAAATGATAACTTCTCTGCGTTTTGTCAGTGGCTCGGAGATAAAAATACTGTCCGAGTTCGGAGAAGGCCTGCGCGCGTTTTGCACTAAAAAAAACTTGTCAGTTCGGTCTAACTTTTTAGTTCGTATTTTATCACTTTTCGTACCACGCGCGGATAATCGGGAGTTTACTGTACTTATTTTAAGCCCATTTACTGTAGACCATGTTGAAACTTGTTGCAAGGCTAAGTTTAACGCCATATCTAACGAATGATCAGATATTATAATCACAACGTCATCTGCATATAATATAGATTTAAAAGAAATGTTATTGCTAAAATCTTCTTCTTCTATATATATAAAGAAGGATGTTTGTGGGTCTGTGCGTCTGTGGGTGGGTCTGTGGGTCTGTGTGTACGTTTTTTATACAAATCTACAGTTTTATTCCGATCTTGATGAAATTTCGCATACATGACCTTCAAAGCATGAGGAAGGTCACTGTCTACCTCAGATTTCGGAAAAATAATAATTATCGATAAAAAATCGATATTCATGGTTATGGCAGGGCATATTAATGAGAAATATCTCATGACCAACAATGCAAGGCAAAGTTTGTGCAACAATAGGTATCAACAATGGTATCAACACGCAATGCACCAACACAAGGCAGGGATCAACAATCAATATCTCATGACTAACAATGAAAGGAAAAGTTTGTGCAATTGTAATTATCCCGGGCAACGCCGGGTACCTCTTCTAGTCGTTTATAAAAGTATTAAACAAAACCGGTGATAGTGAAGAACCCTGTAGAAGACCATTACTCAATTTCCATTCAGGTGATTGAATATTATTAATAGAAAGAAAGTAGTTTCTACTACTTAAAAATGATTCAATCCACCAAATTGCCTCGATAACTTTGTAATTAAAATATTTTCGTTGACTGAATCAAATGCCTTTTTAAAATCTAAAAAGATAGCAAATGTAAATTCATTTTGAGTTTGCGATTGTACAAGGTCAAGAATCAGAGTCTCGATCGCTGTATCAACATTTCGTTTCTTCCGAAAACCGTGCTGTTCAACACTCAACAGATTAAATTTTTCCAAATATTTTGAAAATCGGCTAGTAAAGAGGCTATCAAACACTTCTGAGATAGGAGAGATGTTTGCAATTGGCCGATAATTCGCAAATAACTTATGTTTTCCCTTACCTTTATATATTATGTTTATTGAAGCAATTTTTAAAATACTTGGATATTGCCCAATTGAGATTGACAAATTAAATAAATAAGATACCGGAATGTTTAAAGATAAGTGGCACCTCGATCAGACAACGAAAGGGATACCAAGTGGATCAGCAAAAGCTGAATTAGAACTCAGTGACTTTAGTAATTTCGAAATTTCAGCAGCTGAACTAGGGGAAATAAAAAAACTCTGGGGGGTATTTTTAAAACCAATTTTAGCAGGATCACTGAGTATATTACAGGTAACAAAGTTTTAAGAAAGTCAAAAATTAGGTCAAAAAGAATAAAATGTCCGGAGAAAAATCATCTTTTTGATGAGCTAAAAAATAATCCATGTTTGTTTTGACACTCCGAATATTTATAAAAATCTTTTTTTATTTCATTTAGTGAGCGCGGTCCATCTCCCGAGACCTGACGATCATTAACAACCAACATTAAATTTTCAAGTTCATCAAGTCCTCAAAAACAGAAATTTCAACGCTTGAGGACGATGGATTACGTCTCAAAAAAATTCGACCTTGTCTTGTCCAAAGAAATTCAAACTTATATTCCGATTTGAGTTGCTTTACTCGATAATATAACTCAAGCTTTGATGGACACAAATGCTCATGATAAAAAACTCGTACTTCTCGTTGATATTTAGCAGATATAATTTCTGAAATTTTTCTTTCTTATTTTTAAACAGGTTATCAACGATACCTCGATTCGTAAATTTAACGGCCAAAGGTCTTGGTTTGAGAGATTTCCTGGCTTTGCCTAATCTGTAGACTGTATCTATCATATTCTTTGAGGCATCAGGCGAGATATCTTTTAATACTTCTGTAATTAAGGAAGTACTGTTCTCTTGAGATAATTCCGAAATACCCCGGAATATTATATTGAAATTAAACGTAGTTTGTTCATTTATCATACTTCGTTTTTCGAGAACAGAAAGACTTATCTTAACCTCGGCTAATTCAGTTTCAACCTTAAGTTTTTGATTCTCTAACAGTTCTTCGTGTTCTAATATCGATTTATGAGATTCCTCTAATTTTTCAACTTTCTCGGTGAATTTAATAAGTTTTTCTGACGTATCCGACATTTTTTTTGAAATTGAATCTAAAAGTGGAAGGTATTGCAGGAACGGTGAAAGTTTTTCATCGAGGGCCTGATTTAATTTAGAAAGAATATATCTCTTTATTTTCAAATACACTTCCCTGCTCTAGGTCTTCATTTCGTTTATATTGAGGGGAAATCAGGTTGTCCTCAGTCAATACAATATGATAAGTCCCACAATAACATAGGTTGTCTTGAAAAGAGAAATCATCTTCCTCTCCCTCCAGACACGCACAATGATAGGCGCGGCGACATACTCCTACACAAGTAATACGATCTTCGATCTTTACGTATCTTTTGCATTTTAAACAATTTGAACAACAATTCAGACCCGTTTAATGAGCTCCAGTCTAAACATAATTTAACACTTTCTTCGTGGGTA
>JAHWFO010018671.1:1615297-1631003 GCA_023313115.1 Rhysida immarginata | reverse complement strand
TGAATTGATATTTTAAATTAACGAAAATTCATAGCTAAAAATCATCATAGCTGCTAAACTGACTCAATGCTAATAGGAAATATCGTAAATAGTCAAGAATAATTAGGACTATTGAATAATAATAATTCAAGCATTTTTTTTGAGAATTTTGAAAAATGGATATGGAAAATTATGCTTAGAATTTTGCGGAGAACAACGCTAGGTACTTTATAACCATCGAACCTGATACACCATGTATATAACCTAGAATCATGGATCAGACAGTATACGGGTGCGGGAAAATATAATTTGTTAGACCCCCACGTGTTGTAGTTAGTACCTAATGTCAGCCGCTCTTCTGGGCATACTTTACAAGATACCGATATAAGCTTCCGGTATAAGTCATTCTTGCTGCAAGAATGTCGTCACTCAGCAGGACATTTCGGACGTCAGGGCTGTGTGTGGAACAATACTCTGGAAGTAACAATCCTCTTTATAAAAAAAAAAAACTGCCACAGCCTAGAGGCACCTAATTATACAAAATGTTCAAATTGGCTTCAACCAAACGCAAGGGTGCCGGACCATGAAAAAGGTCCCCACATCTCACTCCATCACTATAAAACTATACGGTTTGAACTATGCACTCAAGTAAAACATCCTCCTCTGGCATTTGCCATTCGACTGGAAAAGAGTGTAGCCTGATTCTTCACTCCACAAAATTTCCACTCTTTGACAGTCCAATCTCGGCGTTCCAAACACCACTGGAGTCTGGCAGCTTCGTTGCTTGGAAGGTCCAAACATCCATGAATGCCGAGTGTATCCTTTCCTTCCGCAGCGTTTTATAATTCACACTGACTACTGCTGCCTTCTGGAAGTCCTGTAGGGCCGTGCGATGGCTGAAACATCTACATTCGGTTTTAAAAATCGATGTTTTGAAAACAATTCGATTTTTTAAACAATCCATCGATTTTACAATGATGTTTATAAATATTTAAAATTTAATAAAATCCATGATATACTTTAACCTAAATTTATAATGTAATAAACCATTAAGGAATGACATAACCAAGTACCGAAAGGTTAAACTAAACCATTTGCGGAAACCTATTTTTAACAGCCCTATGTTAACATCGTAAGTTTCTAATGGACCATAATGATACCATTAAACCACGTACCTTTGAACCAATTTGGATTATCATTAATTTTACCTTGTATTAATTTATGACACGTCATTCCAAGTTGTTTGATAAAATTACATGCCATATCTTAGCATTGAAAGTTCCAATGAACCATAATGGTGCCACTAAACTAGGTGCTATTTGAACCAATGTCGACTATCACTGAAATTACGTTATATTCATTCATGACACATCATCCCAATTTGTTTGATATATTACATGACATATGTTATCATTGAAAATATTTGAGGGTTCCTAAGGGTACCAGTAGAGCACGTGCCATTGTTTCAATTTCAACTATTTTCAGAATGGTTCATTCCTGGAACCATATTTATTAATTGGCGAAAATAGTAATTTATATCCGCTTCTATCTCGTTATTACGATTTGTTTAATATATTACTTAATATATCTCTCCATTGAAAATTGCTAGGTTGGATTCTGAAGGTACCATTTGTGCACGTGCCAATGAACCGATGTAGATAATAATTGTGATTGACTCGTGCCATGAACCATATTCATCGACTGACGAAAACAGATCTTGAAAATCTTTCATAGCCTCGGAGGTAGGGATGTGCTGAGACCTGAAATATCGTTTCGAAGGATAATATCATATCGACATTTCCAACGATAATATTTAAAAAAATAAATTCCGTATGTCATCAATTTTGGGCAGCTAACTGTTCCGAAACTGCGAATAGCAGACCAAATGAAATCAAAGCATTGATAGAGTGTGCCTTAAAGCGCGCCTTGACGTACTTTTATGACAATTGATTGACCTTTCAAGAGATATTAATTTTTTAAGCACTCATACTAGCGAACCGAAGTTAATAAAATCGACATGTACGAATTTCTCTCAATGAGAAGGAATAGTTTTGTAAGTAAATTGTTTGGTTATGATGAGCTATTTCGAAGTTACTAATATGCCCTTCCCTCAAAGGCTCAGATAATCATTGATTTAATTTTACTACACATTAGTTTTATCGATATCCGTTTTTTAGTTATTCGATAACTAAACAAGACATCATGTAACACTGAATTAACGTCTGAACGCTTTAGATGTTAGTTCATTGTATCCTCATAATAATCAAATTATTTACTTAAAAATGATACCCTTTTCCTCGATGCAGTATTTTGTGCTTAGCATTATATTTATGTATTCGTAGGGGAAACAAATTAATTTAAAATAACAAATGATGCTTTCAGCAGACAATTTAAGCTTAACAAGCTGGCATTTCATTTCCAAGAAACGACACTCACGAGTTGTTTTTTTCCTTCTCAAAACAAAATGATTGAAATCATTGCGAACACCTGCTCTCCCTCTCTCTCTCTCTTTCGAAGCAAATTCCCGGATTCGTTTTTCTCTCTGTCGTTTCTGACTGTTCAACTCCTTTTTTTATTCCTTTTTCCCCTTCCGTGACATCATCACCCACCACTTGTTGCCCCTGTCACGAGAAACCCTAAAGAGTGGAGGGGGTTGCGGTTCAAGGGTGGGGAATGCCCCGGAGGCAGTGACGGGCGCGTGCTTAATAGCGCTACGGGATTGGTTTCCCTTCTAACACGTGATGCACTGAGGAATGCACCTTGGCTACCTGGAAGCCATTTCGATTCAGGTGAGTTGGGGAGACCGCCGGTGAGTTGGAGAGGGAGAGCAGACAGATAGAGAGCTAGCGATTCGGTTTATACGTATGCAGCAATTGTGAATACACAGTCGACGCCTCTTTTTAGCTGTAACCAACTCGTCATTTGTTGTCTTTTGTAACTCAAAACTTCGTCTTCAAGTTGGGGAAATGTACGCTTGAGTTCCGTTTCGATTTCCTCGCCGTCGTTGTTCTTACCTACGCGACTCTTTTTCTCACCTGTCGAGAGGAGCTTCCATTCCGGGTGAGCCAGGGAGTTTAAGTTTGTTTTTTTTTTGTTTTGTAAATTTTTGTCGTCGTCATGTCGTGTTCGGCCGTTACTCTGTCTCTGGCCACCATCAGCGGTGTCGTGGCTGTCACCCTGATGGCCATCGCCTTCGGAACGGACAACTGGACTGAAGTCCGAGTGAATCGAGCGCGAATCAAGTCGACGCAGCAAACCAGCAACAACCGAAGCGTGGACAGTAGGCTAAACACGGACAAAGCCTTCTACAACCGAGACGTTGGACTCTTCCGAGAGTGTTTTCCCAACGACAGACCCAAAACACGTGAGTCCAAATAATAAACATAAGTGTAATCAAAATAATACTATTTCCAGTGTAGTGATTAGCATAATCGCAATATACTCCTTCACTCTTTTTCTTGCATTTCTGTAACTTAGAGGTAGGCTATAAGTTAAGAGTAAGCATTACAGTCGATCCCACTTATAACGAATTTTTAAATTTCTACAATTTTTTTGGCTATAAAAATATTTCTTTAAGGATATAGAGAATTTAATTTTATTTAAAGTGATTTTTTTTTAAGACATTGTAAACTTCTTATGAAAATGCTTGGAAATTCAATACTTTTTAATAACCAAAAAAAGTACAGAATTAATATTAGTAATAAATAATAGTGATATATAGCATTTTAATTAACCTCAACTCAAAAAATAAAAAGTAAAATTTAATTGCATTTTTAAGTTATTAAAATTAAATTTTGATATTTATGAAATGTCAATATAAAGTCTCATACATGTTCATATGATTTTTAAATCTTTTTTTCTTGATGTCTTCAAATTGGAAACCAATGATGTTCTTTTAAATAATTTCTTAAAAATCGAATTTAAATAATTTTAATTTAATTTAATAATTTAAGAAATGTAATTATATTTGAGGTTCTTATCTTTGAATTGAGATTATTTATATATTTATTAATATTTATACCAAATTCCACCTCAACGCTTCAATTTGTGTAATAGAATTAAAATTGGGTTTAAAGAAATCTGAAATCTTTATACGTTTTCTCTTAGCAATAAAATTTGACATTAATACGTTTACTATTTCTAGTACAGATTGAGCATATGAGTATAGTTTTCTTAAATTTTGCCAAGTTCAGTGAAAAATCCCTTTGTTGTCCTAAACGCCTTAAAACGTGTCTTTCTTGACTTCATACACGTCAAAATGTAATAATTACATAACAGTCAATTATCCATGCAATTATCCATGTAATGTAATTAATTCTTCATTATAATAAGAGTCTCTCTTATTCATTGCATATTTTATTCTTTTCAACTCGAGTGACCTCACTTGCCAAACCCTAATGCTAAATTCAAAGCTGACAGCTTTATCAGGAAGTCATGCCTGTTGATGAGTTTGCATAGGGATCGTTCGTTAGTGAATATATTAAAATATTCTAATTTATTAGTTAGATCTTCATATATTCCTATTTATTATTACTGTTATTACATTGACCTCTTCAGGTGAAGCTGTTCTTTATCATACGACCGATCACTTAATCATAAATATTTTTCCTTGCTTAACGCAATTAGCATTTGAATTTGCATACGTAATGGAAACAGTTTAATTGCTCGGAGCTGTTTAAAGTAATTATTTATTCATGTAGAATTATAATTACGTGATTATGAGGGAACGTCGAAATTGCAGTCATTGCTGCAACTTTAAAGGTGCAATATCACTCACTATTTAAGTCTTATTTCATAATGTCGTCTTATTTGGGGAATCCTTGGTGAATCCGTGTCATGATTTCTGTGTCATTGTTGTCGAGTCGAACAGTCCACGAGCAATTTGAGGCGAGACGCTGGAGGAACCGGAACGTTATCATTTGGGGCAGGATAAAAAAAAATCTATTTTAGTCTATTTACCGTGTTCCTTGGCCCCTTCTCATTGTAAACACAGGGGTCACGTGACATCAAACGGTTCTTGAACAGATGTACGTCGAGTCGACACACTTGTGCGGGGGAGGCTTCCGGCGTGTTTACTTCATTATCAGCACTTGTGATGGTACTCATGTGGAACATTTAATTGCTGACGACTATCGCATTGAAGACGCGATATGTTTCGATGAAGCCTTTGTAAAGTATTATTGGCTGAAGAGCTTACGGCAAGCGGGGACTCTGCAAGAATGACACGATAACTTTATGGATAATGTTGGGCGATATTTGTGTATAGGGTGAGGTTAAAGATTCTATACGAATTTAAAAATAGTGTGTACCCTAAAGTACCCATGTAAGTAGACAGTTACCATTCATTTCTGGACGTTTTGCGTTCTCACTTTGGAAGATCCACAAACTTGCTGTATAGTACAAAAGTCGTTGAACATAGGCTATGTTTATAAATCAATATTTCTGAAAATTGTGAAAGAATTCCGATCGCATCTACCAATTAATATCATATGTACACTGTTCTCATGCATGGCAATGTTAATTTTATATACTGGAATGAAGCATTTTTTATAGAATATATTTTAAGAAGACCGAGCTGGACAAAGATAATTGTTAAGTAAAGTGATGTGGTTGGTTGCGATCGGACTTATTAGTCACTGCCTTAGTTGGTTGGTATCAATTCTTTTATGAAGTGAAATTCATTTGGTCTCCTTAGACTTATCGATGGTAGTACAATTACTGGAGTACCTATAGATTGACCCTATATTTGTTCGAAAAACTATCTGAGAGCTGAGTTAATAAGGTCTATCTATCATTGTTGCCATTTCTCTCAGTCATCCTTTAACAATTCATCTTAGCAATCGTCCCTGGTTCATTCTAGGTTTATCTTCATTTTTATAGCTAGTCTTTTGCACCTTTAGGTATAACCAAACCATTTACCTGGAATTAGGCTACCAATAAGATATAAGTTATAACATTTCAGATTAAACAAAAACCAAGATGTATACATCTCAGTTAATGTCATGGTGATGTGTATGGGTCATTAAACCATACAACTCGTTTTGTAATCGTAAGAGAAACCAGTTTATTAGAAATACACTTAAGTAGTTCCATATTGACAGATACAAACGGATGCAACTTTATTACGAAACGGATTCTTTAACTTATTTATTGTTTTTTTTTGTTATTTACGTCAGTAAAGTCCTTGAATATGATTCATGCAAAGTTGTTCGGTGAGATGCATCTTACCTTTCCCACATTGAAATTCTATGAAGGTGCGAAATGCATAAGGAATGAAAGATATTTTAAGTAGAAGTGTTAATTATAGCTGAAGTAGAATATGAAAATGTTATCTGGAATGATTAAAATAATTATTTTTTTTATTATGATTAGTTATGATTTGATCGCTTTATCCTTCTTTATAATTTTTAAATTTAATTTGTCCATTTATACGTATGGCGGCCCTGAATATCTCCCGAATCACAGAGACTTGTTGTTCTTGAAGATATTCAGATTTAAAAATGATAATGACATAGCAGTGACCTTCCTTTAAGTTGAATGAAACGTGAAGAGTGTTAATTTTATTGTTTCCGAATTGCCAGCGTAGAGGAAGCAATGGGCGTTGAGATCATTTATGCTTTATGTTGTTCTCACACACGATCGAAATACCTTCACATAGCAGTCATTTATTATACATAAAATGCGTGCTGTTCATGTTGATTTTATTGTGTTTAAATTTAGCATCTTGCCATCTTTCAGATGATGGATTCATTTTTACTTCTTTATTAGGAATAGAAAGCAAACTCGCCCTTGGTAATGAATAAATTTTAAAAAATGATTTTCGAGGTTGTTTTAATCCTGAAATTTCCGTATTAAGAGGAAAATTTAGATTAAATCATGATGCCTTTTCTGAAAAAAAAAATGAAATCTTTAAAAAAATTATAATTCTGGAATTTCATAGATGAAGTTTCAACGTGTAATAAACTTGCCCGTTTGATAAAATTTTCATTTTTTTTTTTGAAATTTAAAGTCGTATATCTGAGCTATATCTTCTAGAAAGTAGGCAAAAAAAAATTCTTTTAATTCTTTTAATTTTTTTTTAAAGTAATTATTCTGCACTTGAAAGTAAAAATATGTTCTCGGTCGTTAATGATTGTTTTCCTCAATTGTGAAATAAAGAAGAAACGGAAAGATTACAACAACAAACCCTCTTAAAGTTATATGTATTTTTAAAAAAATGAATTTTTGAAAGTTAAGCGGAAGAGTTCGTTATCTTTTTGAGAGCTCATATTAGCAAAATTTTTTTTGTATGTTTCTGTATAAATTTTCATTGGCCACTTTATTCTTTGTGCGCGTCCCATAATAATTTTTTTTTCCTTGAAATACATTGTATGGAAACATTCAAGAAAGGATTCCTGTTCCGCTTCAAAGACAGAAGTAATAGTGGAAATTACGAGGTAGAAAGGAAGATTTCGATGAGATGAGCTTAGAAATTATTTTTTTAAATATACGTTATTCTAAAATGGATCTTCTGTTTTGTATATAGCTCTTAGAATAGAGAATGGTCAATGGCTATTTCCATGTTGAATGGCGCGAATGATATACATAGGGTTAATTAATTAATTAATGATTTCTGAACTTCCTTGTCGTTTTCGATGAGGGCTGTCTTTTGAATGTCATCGATGACGTGGATGAACCCCCGTTTTTGCGTTGGGCGGGTGTTTCCGCATTCCCTTGGCCTCAACAACCGAATGTTTTTGCGGCATTTCTCTCTCTTTCTCTCTCCCCCCGAAAGGCCAGGGTAATCGCGCATGACCTGCCCCGATCCAGGGAGATGGAGAGAGAATTCGGTCAGAGAGGTTTTCATTTACTCACACAAGACAGAATGAATTCACCAAGAAAGAAGCAAGAATATCTTCCTTTGACCGTCGTCGCCTTGGTTTCTTCCGCGTAGTCGAGTACGTCGCTGCTTTCCCAGAGCTCTATCCCAAATGTCCATCTTTGATCCATATCCCAAGAGATTTTGAATGTTTCGAGTTGGACAATGAATTCATTGAAAGGTTCTAAAGAATTCGATATTATATATGTTTTGATGAAAATTTGCAGTTTCTTCTATGCATAGTTAAATATGATTATTTTATCCTATAATACAGAGTATCAGTATTAAATTATACTAAAATCTCGATTATCTAGTATTCGATTATTCGTCTAGATATTTTGATGATGAACTTTGATTGCGAAGGTTTTAGAATAGTACGAAAAAAAAAAGAAAAAGAGAGAGACAGTACAAATAATATAGTATAAACAATACTGTTGGGCAAACTTTACAGTCTTGCAAGACAGAGGCCAAACACAGTAATTAAGCAAAAGAAACTTACGGAATTTTAAAATATAATATTAAGAAATACAGAGATGTGAAAACTATTATGGTAGATATGATTTTTATCATTTAGTTAAAATAAAATCGATCCTATAATTACAATTTATGGAATTATGTACTTTAATGTTGTGTTGCTATTCAATCATATATCAATTACACTTTTTTATAATCTAAAACGTTTAGATAACATGAGAATTAAATTTTAAGGAACAAAATATTTTTTTTCGATACCGTATACACTATAATGCAATTCTGCAAAACTAAGGAAACGTTTTTAGCTGTTTTAGCCCAAACAGAGTACTTAGTCCTTATTCAGTATTTGTTGGCCTACCTTTAGCTTTGATTTGCGTGATAGACTGTAAAATAGTATGAAAAATTTGCACTTTTACCTTAATTTACAAACCTCTCAACATTTATCAAATACCTTAAATATACTTACTTAATATTAAATATATATAAAACTAAAAATGATTTCTCGAAGTTTTGCTATATTTAAAAATGTCATTTGTCCAGAGATGAAATTATCATTATATTTCTCAAACTTTATCCAGCTTTCTTATATATACACTATGTTTAAGTATTTTGAAGTGTAGCTGTGTTCATCAGAGACAATCCGCTTGATAAATAGTCAATGGTATGGGAGTTTTCAATTTAGAGTATTTATCTTTCCGATTGATAAATGAACCTTTCAGATTTTCATTGCCTTTCTTTTATTTCATTCCATTATTTTTGAAACGTAGAAATTATTATGAAGTCTTTATTGCAATCCAATTATACATAGCAATGGCTTATGTTCTGTTTTACCCGAGTTCAAACAAGAATTTTAAGACAGGTTTGACTTTATACACTGCCGTTTTTGGGCATTTGGATTATTAGTTGTCTTAGTATGAAAATTTACAGAAATAGGACAACGAAATTAATTTGCTCCTATGTATATATACGTGTGATCATTTCGCTTTAAATGCAGTTTCCTCTTAACTTTAATCTTCAGAAAAATTATGTTTTAGGCCTGATCAAATCAATTCTTTCAGTGAGTTTCTCTCTTACATTCAACTTTAAAATACACATTACCTTTTAAAGTGGTCTTCGTATATAAATAATTAGTTTAAACTTGTTCTGTTACCTAATGTGTCGACGTATTTCTTACAATATTTTCATTTTGTGACTTTCAAATAATACAGATGTTGTTTTTTTTCATTCTGGTCGATCGTGATGTCATTAGAATTTAATTACTGTTTACGTCAACTAGATGTCTCTTAAATATGAGAAAATGTCTCCGGTCGTTATTATACAATTTGCTTAGAGCAACATTTACATAATAGAAATAACTCTTTTTATCTCACGGTATTTATGCAACAAGCTTCCCGTAATAGAATCGAGATCATTATGTAATAGAATCATAGGAAAGGTTTTTATAGAAAAGGTTCGTTTAGTTTCATTTAATTCGAAAGAGTAAACAACAAAAAAAAATTATATTACTTTAGGATTGAATATAAGTTAATGTATTCTCCCTTTTACCCGCTTCCGTCTGAGATTTGTTGAGAACTGTTAAAAAGTTATCTTCTCGTAAAAAGTTTTATTTCTTCTTCTTCTACAGATAGGAATGTCTTGGGGAAAGAAATTTTTTTTTTCCAAGTGAGTAGACATACTGCTGGACTGAGCCATGTCGGCTGGTAGAAATGGTTGAAGGGAGAGAAGGTTGTTTCTGGGGTCTCCTTCCTTGGACGACCAATGAAACATAAAAACAGAAGTTGTAGCGCTCGAGGTTTTAAAGAAATTATTGCATTCAATAAGCGTGAAAAAGTTTGTCTTCGGAACGTTTAATTTAAAGGAAATGTTCCTTCGCTCTATGTTCTTGGGAGAATGAAAGTGAAGAAAGTTTTGTTTCTTCTTTGTTTTCGGGGTGTTTACAGCATACTGTAGAAAAGCTCTAATATTTTTCAGGAAGGAAAATAGTAATATTAGAGAAGACTGTCTCAAATAATTCATAAAAAGGATTGGTTAATCCAGATCGATATAAAATTTCAAATTTATTTTTAATTAATAATGCGAGCTTTGGACTTCCACTTTTATCAATCTATAATATAAAGAACTTGTATACCATTATTATTATTATTATTATTTATTCAATGGAAGTCTCGTAATTTAAGGCGGAATTTTCTATAGACTTGTCCCAATAATGTCTTTTTTCTTATCTGAAAAAAATTCTCTATTGTGAGAGACAATGGCACATTATTTGCGACCAAGGAAACAAAATCTTGACATTCTTGAACCTACACAAATGAATCAGAAATTCTTTGGCTTCCCTCGTGGTTAAAGCCACACCTTCGCAAAGAATTCATTGTGGGTTTGTAAACATCAGTCTTATCTTCAATTCTGTAGTATTTCCTTATTTGGGAATGCAACTAAAACATCGATATTTGCGGAAATGTGAATTTGTTTCTTAGCCAGAATTTTCTATTTTTTAGAGTCACTCAGATGGCATGGGAGCATTGTATAGGATTTTGATGTTATTACAAATAGTATATTTGTTTCAATTAAATAGTAACATTGATTTCGTCCCAGAATTATTTTGCCATTCACTTCTATCATTATATTTGGTAATACAAATAAATTTCTAATTGGTAATACAAATCATAGAATTAGGAAATATTTGAGAAATTTAACGTTACGATTAAATATGGCGAAATATATAGGCGACCGTGATATCTTTATTATCTATTTTGAAGTGAAAATAGCTGCGTGAATGTTTGAAGAACATATAAACAATCTACCAATAGCTTAACATTGAGGAAAACGATACTACTTAACACACCAAAAATTTATCATCTGTTTATCCTTTCATTTGTTAATAATTCTGGAATTAAAATCTACAAACGACTTTCGTGAATCCCAATCTTCCAAGGACTTGTAATATTTTTTAAGTATTCTAGAATTCACTTAAGTTTTTCTTTACATTCTTTACTGATTTTTCTGTTGCCGACATGTGATTGTACATTTTGTGTTGTTGTTCTGCGAGTCGGTGTCGGTTGCACTGAGCAGCCATTCGTCCCGCCTCGGGCTCAAAGGAACTGGTTCCGCTCGCAGGCGGAGCTCTTCTCTTCTTTTCTCTTTCTCCAGTCCATTCTTCACCCCCCTCCTCCTCCTTCCTTCTTCTTCCAAAAAGCTTTTCTATCGTTTCCTTCAGTCGTTACCTGCTCGGCATGACCTACCTAGCCCCTGGAATTTTTCTTTGTGAAACACGACTGCCTTCTCTACCCGTTTCGAAATATGGAATGACCTCTTCTTCTCCTCTTTCAAAAAATATCTTTATTTGAAAATTGCTTAATCCTATAATACCGTTTGTACGCTTTTTTGTACGCTTCCGTCTTTCTTCACATAATGTAAGCATGTAGGATTTTGATTTATGTGGTGCTACTTGAAAGAGTTCCCGTCGCGATAGACTTTTAATGTTTTTGTATGGATTTGATAGTATGAAATTGAGAGAAGGGAAAAGCGTTTACAGGCGAGAAGTTGAAGTGATAATCATTGTTATTAAAGGAACAAGGTGTAAACAGTAAAAGCAGCACGAAACTACATAAAACATATTAACATCAGTTAATCGCAACATGGTTAAGAAATTAGTTTATTGCTCTTTGTTATTTAAAAAAAAATAACTGGAGTATGTATCCGTCGTTGCTGAAGTTGGTTGAATATATAGAGGCAGTTTAAGGTCATTTTTACAATAATTAAATTTGACTTTTCTTTGCTAAATTTACAGGGTTTAATTCACTAAAGATCAACCGTTGCATCCAAAATACATAGAATCCGCGCAACCTGCTAAAAATCTTTTCACCCGTTTAAGGTAATTTATTTAGCTCTGATTCATTAAATATGGTTAAAAAAATTTTAAGGGAATTTTTGAATAACTAAATTAAGGCCCAATTATTGAAACTACAAAATGTGAATATGTTATCTACATACACTTGAAAAGCTAATATGCACTTTTATCTTCGAAGACAACATTTTTTTGTATATCTACAGGAGCATAGATGAAAAGTTGTTCTGGAGATCCAATGCGTGAGTAGATAGTATAACTGTTGAGATTAGAAATTTAAATATACTTTTCAGTCGTAAAATTCATATAACCTGCGGAAATTCATGGCTCCTCTTAGATATGAAAAATATTGGGGGCTTAACAATAGATTTTTATTAGTGAAAATACTCATCAGTACAATTCTTATTCCTTTCCTCACTGGTTTCGCCATTTGTTCCCAGCTTTATCAAGGTAACGGAAGGAATACCTGCAAGATAAAAGTGGCGGACAAACGTTTTAAAATAGCTGAAAAATCTTTCCTGTGCAAAGTTTGACGCCCATTAGTTTTGCGGTTGTAGAAGTTATCGCGAACATACACAGACAGACAGACACTTTGTCTAATAGTAATATAGTTGAAATTTTTGGCAAATTATTCAATTTATCTATGAGTACATTTTATCATGATTTGAATAGCCGAATAACGTTTATTGAAATGCATTGAATAGGAAAGCATTTCTGTTAGCAATAACGTTCTTTTCTGAACAGATAATTTCAATAAAATTTATTGTTACGATGACATTGCCTTAATAGCTTCCGACATAGATCTACCTATTAACACACATTCCAAGAGCAAAGGTCTCGATTATCTTATGGAAGGTTCTGTGCGGAACTAGTAGGTTATTTTTTTTTCTTAGGCTTGCCACTATACAACATGTTGCACCTTTTTATTTCTCTATTAGGTTATTTCCTTTTTTTAGAGCCTAATATTCTTTATTGTCTTTGACCACTTATCCTTTAAATGCCATCTATTGAAGACAATAGGCTATACGAAACTGTTAAACCTTTAATTAAATTCATATTCACACCGATGGGGTTGGATGTTTTTTGTCTTTTTTCCCTTCCTCAAACAACTGCCGATGGTGGCTCTTAAGCGTATGTCTCTGTGTGTGTGCTAATTGCATGTGGGTCAGATATGTTTTTCTGAAGAAGATTTTTGCGTTTTGCGTCCAAGGCTTTTGTTTATTTATAGCACGCAGCAAGAATGTGGTCGTTCGTGGCTCCCCTTCCCTTTGATGATGAAATTGTCTTCGGGAAAGGAAAAAAAAAAACTGAATTTGAAACGACTCGACGATGTCACATTTAATGTATTCAATTTCAGTAGATTACGTACCTAAAAGAAACTTGTAAGCTGTTAATTAATTATATGTTGGAAGGTTTGAAATATCACTTGCTTTCAGTGTTTTCTAGTACATCAATTAATTAGAAAGCAGAGATAATTTACTGACATATAATAATAGAAAATTCAAATTTCTATGCGTGTTGTGTTCGTATGTTTCATACTGCAAACGGTATAATTTGCTTTATAATGAGAATATCATCGACAGGAATATATCTTTCCTTAAATAAAAAAAGCATTATTTCTTTTATGTTTAACATGAGATGTAGAACTGATATCTGGATAGGTTAGATTGCATAAGAATGCATATTCGTGAACTTTGGATTTTTTTTATTTTTTGCGCCCATTTTCTTAGTGATATGTTTTTGTGCTACCGTTCGTTCTAGTTAGTTGAGCCGAGTTTTCTAGAGTAATAATATTTGTATTAAAAGTATTAACAGAAATTCAAAAATTTATTTATTTATTTATTTATTTATTTATAAGAACAAGGAAAAAATTTCCCAATCGGGACTTGTATTGCTATAGAAATAACAATAAAAAATCAGCACTTTCCGATTAATAACTTGTAACTAAAGTATCTGAAGAAAGGAATCTTTTAATTATATAATATTACACCAAGTTTTGAGAGCATCCTTTTGGTCGTTTTGTGAATCTCCTCGGCCTAACTCTATGATCAGTATTGGCCGATTTAAAAAAAAATATGCAATTTATTGAAGGAAATAATTTCAGTAATGCAGAAAAGCCTCCAACTATTCCAAAACATTTAAATGAGCAAAAGAAGAAAATTACTTACGTGAATCACGTATTAAAATATTATTTTATTTTTTTTATTTATTTTGTATAAGAATAATTTGACAAGCAGCGACATCGCTGGTATAAGTCAAAGGCATAAATAAATAAAATATAAAATATACTAAAAAAAAAAGCATAATGCAAAATACAAAAACTGATTAAATTATTAAAAAAAAAAACAAATTAACATACCATTTATAACTTAGCACTGTATTTACATATAAAAAAATTTTAAGGTTACTTTTATAAGAACATTTTACGCATAAAATATTTTTACATTTTTACCAACCTTGACATTGCCGAGTAAAAATCTTAAGAGAGTTAGCATTTTTACTATAATCAGGTAGATTATTAAAATTTTTAACTGCCGAGAAAGTAAAAAGTCTCTTCCCTTTTTCAGTGTTTACCATATTCAAATGTATATTATCAGAATATCTAGTATTAATAATATAAATCAAATTATTGATTTAAGGAGTTTAAATGATTAATTTAAATTTAAATGAGTTTAGTCTTCTATTTAATGGGGAAAATCGTAAAATTAATAAAAACAAAAAAATTAATATAAATAAAGTCACGAATCTTGAAAATCGATGAAGGAACTTGTGAGATGGACGAAAACTCAAAGGATGTAGTCTATTGCAGATGTTGTTGATAGTAGAAATAAAACCAGTCTATTGAGGATGTAGATGAAGTCTTGTGAAGATAATGTTGATAGGGGAAAACGATAATCTTGAAGGAAGTGTCGGTTTTTAAATACAGATGAAATTTTGAAGAGGGTGATCCAAATATTTGTGATAAAATTTATATAAAAAAAACGTTTTCGAGAATTTTTCTCATCTTCAGTTGGATTAAATATTTTTGAATGTTGAAAACAGTTGAAATAAAAATGTAACAATTGATATAAGGTGATGAAACTAAATTGGTTGTAATTGTTGGTTATGATTGTTGGCTATTGTATAATAGGGTGATTGTTGTTTAAAAGTAGTGTCCATTTATTGTTTATCTCTATTGATGGCTTGGCTAAATTTTTGTTATTTGTAATGATATTTATTGTTTCTTTAATTAATCTTTTTTTATAATTTTCTTCTTTTCCAATGATTTTTGTGTTATTCCAATCTGGTGTGTTCAGTTTACAATATTTTCAAAGAATAAAAAATCTTACATCCCCAAAATATATTCCTACAAATTTAAAAAAACTTAAACTGAACCTAATAAAAAACAAATATCCAATAACTTTAATAGACAAAATTTTAATAGATGCGTTTACAAACAATAAAACAAAAACTATACCAATTCAACAAGAACAACAAAAAAGATATCCAATACAATACAATAATAAAATTTTCCACAAACAGAAAAAAATATTAGAACAAATACCAAACAT